>JAJOZX010002277.1:230000-402500 GCA_023014485.1 Bathynomus jamesi
GATTTTAGGTCTTCTCTTTTTCCGTACCGTAATAGCTGAAATTTCTCGGTGTTAAACTTAATATTGTTGTCTTCCGTCCACTTGTAGATTCTGTTTATGTCGGTTTGTAGGGATCTTATGTCTTCTGGGTTTCTTATTTTTCTACTGATCTTTGTGTCATCGGCAAAGGATGTTACTGTGCTGTCTCTGGTAACTTCCTCATCTATGTCAGTTAGCATGATTATGAAGAGTAGTGGAGCTAATACTGTTTCTTGTGGTACTGAGCTGAGGACTTCTGATTCTGATGAAGATACTCCTTGTACTGTAACGACTTTCCGCCGCTCACTAAGGACCGCAGGTCGATCCTGAACCGTCGTTCAAACTCAACAAAAGTAAGTAAGTAATTTCCATACTTTTCCTGTTATTCCCATATATTTCAGTTTATGTATTATGATTCTGTGGTCACACTTGTCCAACGCTTTAGCAAAGTCTGTGTATAGTACATCATAGTTTTCATTTTTCCAGTGAATCAATAATGTTGTTGTAGTGTTCCAGTTGTTGTGATAGGCATGATCTGCCTGACCGAAACCCGTGTTGGTTATCATTGAATTTTTTCTGCGTTTCTAAAAAGTCATAGATTTTCTGTCTAACTATTCTTTCAAATATTTTAGTGACGATGGGATGTAAGCGATACTGGCCTATAGTTTTTGGCCTCGGATCGATCTCCTCCTTTATATATTGGAACTATGTTAACGCTCTTCAGGATACCTGGTATTTCTCCCGTGTCTAGTGATCGTCTCCATATCTAGTATTGGGGCTCAGCAATTGCATTTTTGCAGTTTTTTATCAGTATGGCATTCCATTTATCCGGTCCTGCCGCTGAGTGTGTTTTAAGTTTCGTAAAGTCGAAATCCGTTATACTTTCCCCTTGTGGTTCTTCTTCAAAGAAGCGTTTCTATCGCATATCAATTTGTCAGTTTTTCGGATAATGAAAGATGTTTCGTACTGAGCTCTTAATATTTCAGATACTTCTGTTAGATCATCCGATAAATCACTGTTCTCATTTTTTTAAGGTCCGATAGTCGCATGAATTTTCAACTTTCTTTTTGCAAAATTATAGAAGTACTTTGAGTTAGCCTTAATCGCTTCTATAGTGTCGTCTTCTTCTTTTTCTGTATGCTTCTCGATTAGTTCTTGTATGACGACATCGATACTTTTCAGTTTATCATTTAATATTTTTCTGATGTTATGTTTACAATTACTTAGTTTTGCAGTCACTCTTTTTCTCTTTCGAAACAGTGCTCTCTTTTGTCTTTTGAACCTGCTTCTCTTTCCTCTTTGTTGTATCTTTGGGACATGTTTTTCCATAATTTCTAAAGTCTTCTCCTCTAACGTCATTAGCATCTCCTCCGTTGTCTTGGCCTCGAAAATAGTTTTCCAATCTATTACTTCCATGCTGGCTGTCACATCTTCCCAGTTTATAGTTTTAAAGTGAAAATTAAAAATTTCGAATTTGCTTTTTTCTGTTGTGCGTTTTTTTTTTTCCTGTTGTCTTTATATTCGTTGTTATTTCAATGATGTTGTGTTCCGATATCATAGCTGGGGATATTTCTACCTACTCAATTAGATTACTGTTGTTTGTGAATACCAAATCTAGGCAGTTGTTTTTTCTTGTGTTTTCTGATATTTCTTGCGTTAACATAAATTCATCAACTAGAGCTAATAGCATTTTCACCTGCTCCTGGTCTTCTCGTGTGCCCCCCCCCCTTGTCCTGGTGTATACATATATTTTTTCCTATCCTTTTATATTTCATGAATGGGAAATTAAAATCTCCAGAGTGAAAAATATTTGGAGATGGAGAGTGTAGATCTTTTACCAGGTTTCTTACCTCTATAATGGAATCTGAAAATTTTGAGGTTGGCGTGTTTGGGGGTCTGTACATTACAATTAGTACCAAATTTAATTACTACACATTCTACGTATTTGTTTGAGGTACTTACAGCCATTTCTGCTATGTGCCTTTCGCGTGTGTAAATAGCACATTCTCCTTTACGTGTCACTGTTCTGTCGGCTTGGAGGATGTTATAGTTCTCAATTTGTATTTCTTTTTTGTCAATACAGGACTCACAGTTTTCACAGTTCGCCTGGCAGTCTTTTAGATGAGTTTCCGTGAGTCATGCAAAGTCTGCTCTGGCTTCTTGCATGAGTCCTTTCAGGTATACAACTATGTTCGTGGAATGGTTTGATTGAAGGCCCTGTATGTTGGCTTGGATTATTTATATTTTTTCTCTTTTTTTTTTGCATACAGGTGGTTCCAATTTGTTTTCCAATGGGGGTGACAAAGGTCAAGCTGCCACTCCACCTTTGAGCTACAGTGGTGGCTGCGTCTAAAAAACTGGCACTCTTCCTTGATGTTTGTTTTTTCTGTTCGCTCGTTGCGTTCCTTTGAGGGTGGTGGTGTCTGCATTTTTTTCCGTATTTGCAACTCCCATATCTTGCATAAGTGTTGCAGACCGTAAGATGGTGGAACATACATTTCTTATCAGATTTGCAGTATCCACTTGTGTAATGCGTTTTGCATAATGTGGGATGTGCATATATGCATTGCCCATCCCTATATCTGCAGTTTCCTTTCGCATAGTATTTACATACGATATTTTCTACGCTTCTGCTTCTTTTCTTATTATCTTCAAAGTCCTTAATTTTGGTATCATCATTATTTTTCTTTCATTGTTTATTCTCTACGTTTTTAGTTATTATCTTTTTATCATTTCGCTCGTTGGGCCTTTTGACTATTTCGCAGCTTTTACTTACTTCTTTTCTTACATCTATGTCTTCCTTTCGTATTATACTGTTTATATTGTTATTTGTTATTAAACTATTGTTCGTTATTATGCTGTTACTCGTTATTTCTTCTTCTCTCTCATCCACCCGGTTTTCCGTTGGGACCATGTCGAACCCATGTGTCCCCATTCTTTCGTTCTTTTCTGCTATCTCCATTTCTTTAAAGACCGCGAACGAGTTTACGGTCTTTGTACAGGCACCACATAGAAATTTGATCCCCACGACGTGTTTCGCGTTCGATACAAGCGTTATTTCCTTATTATTCCAATTCATGCAGATAAAGTCATTTAATCGTTGGCTAAAATCAGACCTATTCGCTAGGTCTTCCGTTGTTACTAGATTGCACAGATTACAGATTAAGTGAGAATTTGGACCCATATCCATTTTATTCCTTAATTAGCGTAAAAAGAAGTACCCACACAAATTCTTTATTTATTTATTTTTATTTTTGTTTCTGTTTCCTTTCTTTCGATGTTCGGGTGTATTTCGAGAGGTTTCTGACCTTTGCGTTTTATGACATTTTTCCTGCCTTGTTTCAAGCTTTCACGAATGCCCCACCGTATTTCGTTTTGAATATATACGTTAAAAGTGGTGATAGATTATATAAACTGTATTGCACTTTCTTTATTTTGATGAATTTCTCTTTATAATTTATATGCACGGATTCACTGATACTTTGATACTTTATGCACTTTCGGGTGCAAACAGAATAACCACCGAGTGGATTTTTCCCTTCTAATTTGGGTGTTTAATAGAGAGAGTAAAACAGCACGTCCATTCACCACAGGGTACAAGCAACTATATATATATATATATATATATATATATATATATATATATATATATATATATATATATATATATATATACAAGGGTAATTCAATAAATATCCGCACTTTTTATTTTCACAATTTTATTTTCACATCTTATAGATTATAAACACATCATTTCTCAACATAGTCTCCCTGTTTCTCACTACACTTAGTCCAGCGATCTACGAGCTTCCTAATGCCATCACAAAAGGATGTTTTCGGCTGTGTGCGTAGCCAGTCATGCACTGCCTCCATCAGGTCATCATCGCCTTGGAATCGCTGACCTCTCAAAGCGTCTTTCAGTGGTTCAAACAGGTAAAAATCTGAAGGTGCCATGTCTGGACTGTAGGCTGGATGGTCGAGAACCACAAATTTAAGTACTTCAAGGCATTTTCTAGACTGTGCAGCAGTATGAGGGAGCGCATTGTCGTGTAACAGAATAACACCTTCCGACAATCTCCCTCTCCGTTTTGTGCGAATTGCTTGCTTTAACTCATTCCGAAGCATGTTAGAATACGATGCACTTGTTACTGTATTTCCATGCTCTAGATAATCTTCAAGGATAGGGCCTCGTGTATCTCAAAACAGTGTTAGCAAAACTTTACCTGCTGACGGCTGCGCTTTGAACTTCCTTGGAAAGGGAGATGTTGAATGCTTCCATTGCATTCTGTTACACAACAATGCCCTCCCTCATACCACTGCACAGACTAGAAAATGCCTTCAAGAACTTAAAATTGAAGTTCTCGACCATCCAGCCTACAGTCTAGACCTGGTACCTTCGGATTTTTACCCGTTTGGACCACTAAAAGACGCTTTGAGAGGTCAGCGATTCCAAGGCGATGATTACCTGAAGGAGGCGGGGCATGACTGGCTATGCACACAGCCAAAAACATTCCTTTGTGATGACATTAGGAAGCGTGTAGATCGCTGGAGTAAGTGTACTGAGAAACAGGGAGACTATGTTGAGTAGTGATGTGTTTATAATCTACCAGATGTGAAAATAAAAAGTGCGGATACTTATTGAATTACCCTCGTATATATATATATATATATTATATATACACATATATACACTGTGTGTGTATATATATATATATATATATATATATATATATATATATAATATATATATATATATATATACACACTGTGTGTTTATACATATATAGACATATATACACTGTATATATATATATATATATATATATATATATATATATATAAAACCTTCGTTTTCCTTCCGCTCGAATTGTTAATTCTGACAAAGGTCAAGCTGCCAACTCCACCTTTGAGCTACAGTTTATCGTGGAATCCGAACAACGCCCACCACGGGCGGTTAAAAATTACCTTGGCTCATCATATATATATATATACAGTATATATATAATAAACAGGACACCAGAGAAAAAATAAACATCCTTCAAAGTTTAATCAGTACCAACGTTTCGGAATGCACTAATTCCATCTTCAGGGTTAAAACAATAAAATACCAATTCACACACAAAATACAAATTGCAAGTGTAAGTCGCTTAATAATTTAAAGTAACAAGTTAAAATTATAAAAAGTAGCTAAGAAAATGTAAAATCATTAAAACTAAAAGGTAAATAAATAAAATAAACAAGAGTAGTATGAACGTAAAATGGACGGGTGCAATGCAATTGCATAATGTTGCATAATGCTGCAAGGCACCCACCCCCCTTTGTTGCAAGGCACCCCCACCTCCTTTTGTTGCATGGGGTGAACCTCTTTGGGGGAGAAGATGGGACGGCCTTAGCCCCAAAGGGGCATATCTAACCTAAGAGAGAGAGAGATAGAGAGGAGGAGGGGGTTCTTCGCTCGGCGAGAGCCGAGCCAAGCGCATATGACTCCTCCAGCCAAGCCGCCGCTCTCTTATAGGGCCTCTAATCAGCCAGTTGGCTTAATCAGAAAGTTGGCTGAGTTGCCAGATTGCGCTATGTATTTATTTAAAGCATATATTACTCAGCCAGTTGGCTTAGAAGGCAGCGTTGCCAGATTCGTTATTTAGTTAATTAAACCATATATTAATCAGCCAGTTGGTTTAAAAGGCTGAGTTGCCAGTTTGCCCAATTTATTTAATTAATCCTTATATTCTTCAGTCAGTTGGCTTAGAAAGTTGAGTTGCCATATTGCGCCATGTATTTAATTAATCCATATATTAATCAGCCAGTTGGCTTTGAAAGTTGAGTTGTCAGATTGCGCTATTTATTTATTTAAAGCATATATTCCTCCGTCAGTTGGCTTAGAAGACCGAATGACAAATAGCAATTAATTAATTATTCTGAAATCCGCTTTAGAAACCAAACAAATTATATAATTGTGTACAAACAAAAAGGAATAAATAAAATGCCAATACATCATTCTGTTTATTTACCTGAATTAATGGATATACAGTGGGTGTATATATATGATCAAATAATAGCATCATGAAAGGAAAATATATAATCATACAAAACGGTGCATTATCAAAAGATTAGTACAGGAAAAATATGCAGTTATATTAAATATATTGAAAAAATACAAAACGGTGCATTATCAAAATATTAGTACAGGAAATATATATATATATATATACACACACAATTTAAATATATTGTCTCTATGTTCTACGATGCAAAACGCTAAACTCACACGTAATAGAACCATGTACACATGTGCGTCGCGCGACCGCGTTAATCGACGGCGGGTGTAAAACAACTCGTACGAAAAAAGAAAAAATAAGCACCTAATGATTCCCCGTAGGTCCAAGGTGAGGATAAAACAATTCGTACGGAAAATAAATCCATACCGTATGTCTAAGGTGAAGATAAAACAATTCATACGAAAAGCTTTCAAATGAATCATCTCGTACGGGGAAAAAAGAAAAGAAATCCCTACCGTAGGTCTAAGGCGGTTGTTAAAACAATTCGTATAAGGAAATTTTAAAAATAAATGAACAATTCGTACGAAATAAAAATAAATGAACACTTCGTACGGAAAATAAAACTAAATGAACAATTCGTACGGAAAATAAATCCATACGGTAGGTCTAAGGTGGGTGTAAAACATCTCGTACGAAATAAACGAACAACTCGTAAGGAAAAAAATCCGCGGGACCCACACACACACACACACACACACACCACTTTCCTTGATAGAATTTTCAATACTCGGTTCTAAGTAAGTGTGAAATTATTATTATTATTATTATTATTACTATTATTATTACTATTACTGATTTAGTATATATATATATGTATATTTCAATTTTGAAAATCTTGGAAATGTATAATTATCATATATATATATATATATATATATATATAGCTAATCTAATCTGTGCGTGACCATATAATAAACAAATTTATTAGCGAAACGAACAAGACTCGAGTTGGGCTTGTTTTGTGACTCCTTTCTGCGCAAATAACATATGTTTCTTCAAAAAAAAAATCTGAATATATTATCATATATATATATATATATATACATAATATATACATACTTCTAATCTGTACCACCCATATAATTAAATAAGCAGTTTACATCGGTGCCTTCAGCAAACATTTTTGGTATATATATATATATATATATATATATATATATATATATATACGCATGTTAAAGAGTTATTAAAAATTTGTTTACAATCAGTAAAGTTATCAGTTTGGGAAGAAAGCGACAGATTAACATCGAGATTAAAATGTGCATGATAAATGTTTACTTCTCTATTCCATTCTGTACAAACATTACCCTTCGTTTAAAGATAATTTTAAAACCTTTATTTGCTCTAAGTTTTCCAAGGTTTGCGTTACGATAGGGAATGTAAGATTATCACAGAAAAATAAAATTTGTACCCAGATAATGGCTCCACGAATCGGGACAGATGGCACGCCCATATTTGATGGGGTCAGCCAATCACAAAGCTGTGGATCGACTCCAGGACCTCGGTTTGGTGCCATGTAGGCCTACGCGCTTAGCCTCGCCCAAAATTCGCCGCAGGTATGCCCAGACTTCATGGAGTCAGCCAATCACGACACTGTGGGTCGGCCCCAGGACCTCGGGTTGGCTGCTATACCGGCCTAAGCGCTAAGATCCGCCCAAATTTCACCGCCTGCCAATAGGTTGCTAAGGATCGCGCTTGTGGGTTGATCACATGCCCCCTTATAAAGGGAGAATTTCGACGCAGAGACTCAGTTTCGTCCATTTCCCGCTAGTGATTTAAACAACATGAGCCAACTGTCTTTGTACAATTCCTCCGATCTGATGGAGGACGAGCCCCATTATGCCCATGCAGCGAGCATAATTTTAGAGCTGCAGATCAGGATGCGTTATTTTCTAGTCAGAGTATCGCTGAAAATTGCGAGGCAGCGGAAGATCCTACAGGCAGTTCAATTGAAATGAAAGTGATTATATTCTGCGTTTCATTCAGTGTTAATTAACTTATGAATGCGATAATATATGCTATTTGAAATTAGTTTGTGCTTTATTCTCGGTCTATGTATAACGTTTCAATCGGCATTAACTTATAAAAGGCCACAAAAATTGCGTTTTGAAAAATATTTTTAATTATTTTCTGTTTCCTTCATGATTATTTCGGCATATATATATATATAATATATATATATATATATATATGGTGTGTTTTTATTTGTACTTTTCTTGATAATTTAAAAATTTAGAGGAAGTTCTACAGATAGGAATTTAAAATTACCAAAACTTTTAAGAATTGCCTGCGGGCACGGGATCGAGACCCGGTGTCGGCAGATGTTGTCTTAGCACTCTTACTTTTGAAAGCTTTCAGGATATCTGCTTTTTTATTATAGTTTTTAAAATTCGTGGCATTTTCTCTTATTTAACTCTTTAATTAAACTAATTTACTTTTACTTAACTTTAATTGATTTAGTATGAACTAATCATGTTAACTTCTTATAGGACCGATGCGGAACTTGATCGTATTATAGCCACTTTTGATGAAAGGGGAATAAATGCTATGGATGCTTCTCTGCACAGCCAACCCAGCGATCTGGATACAGAAGTCGCGGTATTGGCACGGGACAGAGAGTGCCAGTTTGTAGAGGAGCTAATGTAAGTGTTTTTAGGTTATATAGTATGTTTTTACTTTTCTTGTGGAATTGGGAACAATAAATTTGGGTAGGTCAGGTTAGGCTACGACAGGTTAGGCTATATTATGTCCCTGTTTTATATTTATATATATATATATGGTGGAGCATCAATAATATTTTTCTCGATAATTTAAAGATGTATTTTCTCGTTTATAATTGGTAGCCTAATTTCCTTTTATTCTGATTTTTCTACAACGTAAAATTATTCCCATTGTTTTTTCTGTTTGCTTCGTGATTATTTCGGTATATATATATATATATATATATATATATATATATATATATATATGGACACAAAATGAATTATCTGTATTAAAACTCGTGACATATATTTTAATTACAGGACTGAAACGGAGCTCGATCGTATTATAGCCACTTTTGATGAAAGGGTGATAAATGAAGTGGTAGCCACCCCGCCTATCCAACCCAGTGATCTGGATACAGAAGTCGTGGTATTGACTCACATCCGGTCAAGCGAGTGCCAGTTTGTAGAGGAGCTAATGTAAGTATATTTTTGAGGATAAGAACAAAACCCAATATATTTTCATTTATTAAATAGCAGAAAACACATACAAAATGGTCAGTGCCCGTCAAGTAAATCTTAATGGTAATAGTTACAAATGTATATACAGATTTACACAATATAGATATACATCTTACACATTACAGGGGGTGCTAACATATGTGAAATTTTTTATGTCTGCATACACTTTTATCATTCATATTTGTGTCGCATAAATCGAATAATTTTAAAAAATTCATAAGTCTTCCCACGTGACATATGCATGAGAAACAAAATGCAATAGAACCCGCATATTTCAGGATAATATCCTTCGAAACGATATAGATTCCAAATAATCTCTGGCACGCTTAGCTGCGCGATAAACTGTACAATTGCCGATTCATTCCACGGCGGAAATCCGAGTGAGTCGAAATAGTACATTCTTTCCCTAGTTTTAAAATAGATTGCAAACCAATGAATACCCTCACCACCAACAATGTCGGTGTTAATGATAACCCCGTTCCATTTTCTAGTACTAGCCAGCTTCAATATTTCATTCTTTGCGAAAACACCGATAAATTTGGAACGCGTGAAGCGGTCACTTTTCATCACTCTATGAAATGTATTCGCATCCATTTTATAAATCTGTGGTGACGCCCCTGAAACGATCAACCTCTATTAGTGACTATGATTCTAGATACACGAGTGCACTTATAGGCGCGTCCATAGGTTTGGCAAACTTCAACTTCACTGGGATGTTTCCGCTCTGTTGTGGACTTAAATGCGCCTGTATTATGAGCAAGACTACTATATGCTCTCGCGCAGAGCGGGAACACAGCATCTGTTGAGTAATCCATATTCATTACCCGACCCAGAGCGATGCCATTACGTAGAGAGTAATATTTTAAGGCTGAAATTCTCGAATTTTAAGGCACTCTTTTTATATTTTCAATTCGTCGAGGCGTGGTTTTGCATTCCAACTAATATGCTTTTAGGTAGGAATCCAAGGGCAACGTTTTCTAGGTGCTTCGATGCCAGCCCTGCGGGGATCGTGTACAGTTTGATCTCTACCCTGTTAATTGGATATTTTACTGTGGAGTGTACCAAGTTTTTCTCAATTTCTATTTGCTTCGGGGAGCTTAATTTCACTCGGCGTATACGCAAATACTTTTCCATTAGGTGTATCACAACGGGTTTCGCGACTTCTTGGTCAGTCCCCAGATTTATGCAGATCTCAGGGTTCGTGCGGGTAAGCTTCAATTTCATATCCACCCCGTTCATAAGCAACTTCTCCTGGAATGTAAAGTCTGTATGCAGGCGTCCAAAACTTTCGTATATCTTTTTTTTTAGAAATTTTAAATTTATCCTTTATTACATTTTCATCTTTAGTGTGTAATACCCCTCGGCAGTTTAAAAGGCGTTCTTCGCTTCTTTGGAAACTTGAGGACATTTTCCAGATAGGCTCGTAAGTGATAGTACCCCGTGCCTGCCGAGATGTTAGTCTGATTTAAATATACCTCACTGACTGAATATGGAGTGCAGAAAGTTGGTTTCAGGGTAGGTAGCGTAACTCTCATCGCAGTCCGTTCCGTCAGAATGGGCTATGCGTAGTTTAGCATACATGTGCATGCAACTCGGGTCAAAAAAGTAAGGGCCTGAGCTGAGGTGGGTATCACGAATTCTATAGGGGCACTGGGTGAACTAATTGTGTTTAACGGGTTAATTGTAATAAAGTCACTATGTTCAATAGAGACCTGAGTAGGTGGCATATCAAAGAGGGCCAGTTCCAATTTACAGCATTGTGAACTACACGGATGGATGAAACGTGCCATGACGAGTCAGAAATAGCGCCAGCTCCCTGGGCAAGTATTAGTCAATCTATGATTCGTGAGAGTAGCGTCCTCAGCTTATATCAGATAAAAAAATGATCAGTCTTAGGTTTCATACGCTTAGACTACTTCTTTTTCGGTTTCCTTTTGCGTTTAACGCCAAGTGATAGTAACCCCTTCTTCTTAGCAGATCTCCTCTTTCTGCCACGTGTTGGTAACCCCATATTCCTGACAGATCTCTTCTTTCCGCCACCACGCATTTTTTTCTTCGCATCTTTGATGATTTCATTCCGTGTACGTTTTAAATGTTTTTTTAGAGCTTCTTTAGGCTTAATTCCACCCAATATATCCTCTGCCGCGTTAAATCCTGTTTCTAACGTCTTCCTCCCTAGGTACCTGGCCCCCCTCTTCAACAGTGGGACAGCGGTGCGTAGTAGGGCGGATCGAAAATGAGGTTTTTAAACCTTTTTACGAAATTCAAATATGGCTAGTGCGGAAACTATGTGGATGCTATAGATAATGACTGTGCATAAATATTAGTCCTGCGAAATTATATCTTCAGGTGCCACAAAGCCGTCGAAAAAAGTGAAATATAATGATTTTCTTATATTCTGCATTAGTACAATAACTGAAACTTACTTGTTATTATATATTAAGTGTTCCAATTACCAAAATAGTTACTGAATTACGCAGCTCTTAGTTTATATAGATCAATGTTCTTTTGATTAATGATCTAAATAATCCAGAACTCACCACGAGGAGGTGGCTGCGTGTCGAGCTCCACCCATGCCCTCCCAACCACCCATCCTTGCGCATGTTTTTTCTATTAACGTTTTATTTAAACTTTATATTCAGCTTTACTTTCGAATGATGGCATTTTTTTACGTGACTGAAGTGTTGATCTTATGAAGCCATCTCGCGCGTTCAATCCAAATACTTTTGATGATGCTTCAGTCACTAATTTTACCATTCTTTCTACTACTTGTGTATGACAAGGGAATTTCTCGAATGGAGGGGTACTCTTGTTTTCTATGAATTCCTCAATCTCATTTTCTGTCAGGTGTCTTGTCACAGGTGGTTCAGTGACAATGCATTTTTGCCAATTAATTAAATCAGTATAATCAGTAGCTTCAAATTGAATAACAGGTACTGTGAAACGCCTCACAACTTTTTCCTTGTTTGTTTGCCTTGCTTTCTTTATTCGCCTCCACGCTAATTCTCTTATGGCGCTGCGGTCATCATGAATCATTGATGCTAGAATATTTTCTGGATTTGCAAAAAATGCATTTCTTTGTATGACAGGGTTTACAATATCCTTTACTTCGTCATTCAGTGTTCTTGTTAGTTCAATAGTTTTGAAAACATGTTTTGAGCCATTGACAAAAGACGTACTTTGCTTAATAGAAAACCACATTGGGATGTAGACCTTCATTAAAAGAAGCAATGTTCATGAGGTTCTCAGATGGACTTACAGTTGAAACGTATAGACGAAGCAAACGATTTGCTGCAGTCAGCCATCGTGAATGTGCCATTTTGCCTGGACTACGATGAGCAAGATCTGGAGAGCAATATCCCTTTGTTATGGCCTGATGAATATCAATTAGATATTTTTGGTCGGTGCTAAGATCTTCACAGTCTACAGTTGGTTCCTCAGCATCAATCCTTTCAAACTCGACAATAGGAAGACTCTCACAGTTCTCTAATTCCCTGCCTATAGGACCGGTGAATCCGCGGGGGCCAGATGTTTTTCCATCCAGCTTTGCAACTAAATGGCGTAATGGCAATTCATTGGCATGGAGCTGGCACACTAAATGTTGAACTGGCTTCTTCAGCTTCAATTCTATAAGCCTTATAACGCCTCCCTTTTCTCCAGTGTTGACTGCTGCACCATCGCATCCAATGGCAACAAGGTTTTCCAGGTTCATGTCATTATTTCAAATATACTCAAACATTCCTTTACATATTTCTTCAGCTGATCCAGAATTCACAGAATAATGGCCCAAATAATCTGAACCAGGTTCTCTCACTAAAGTGATATGTTCTTCTGTTACCTTCTTCTGATATACTTTGGACTCTTTTTTTTCTTGGAAGAGTGTAGAATCTTTTCGACCATCAAAATAGATTCCTCTGATTGGGACCTGATTTTGATCTTTCATAATTTCTGATCTCTTCTTTTGTCTTTCTCTTCTGATTTTACTCCTATCCACTACTTCAGATGTATTGTCAATAGAAACTTCTCCAATATCTTGCAATACTGCACTAACAATGAATGCTGCAGCTCGATCTGAAACTGCAGTCCTGTCACAAGCAGTAGCCACTGAAGGCAGATTTGTAGTTTTACTTTTCTTGAATAATTGTTCTTCAGGTTGTTCGAGCTTTCTCTTCGAGCTAACTGGCTCTGGAAATGTATCGTCTGATATTTCGCCAGATTCACTTTCACTATTTGATGTCGATGATGATAATTCAACATTTGTATCCTGCAATTTCTCCTGTGAAGATTCTTTGGTGAGCCTCACAGCTTCTTTTTGCTTTCTTAGCAACGTAGATGCTTTTTTCTTTGAGAGTGTAATATCTACTCTATCAATAAACAGTTTTCTTTCACTCCTTTGATCTAAGAGGAACGTCACTTCTTCCTTTGGAACCGTTTTTTCTTTGGGACAAGAACATTGTGTTAGTACTTTGCACTTGCACGCTGCAATGTCAAAAGTTTCGTGTGTGCTTCTTTTTTGAACATATCAATCTTTGCTTTGTAAGCTTCAGAATTTTTTCTGCTTTGGTATGGCTTCATAATGACACGATACTTTTCGTGGTAGCTTCTGAACATTGTTTCAATTCGCCTGTCTGACAGAATTGGGACGGAAACACTTTCCCAAATTGTTTTCAATTTATCAACAACTTGTTCTAATATTTGAGATATTGAAGGATCTTTATTAGTATTCTGTTTCAAATCGTTTCTTACAAACAAGTAATATTTAAAAACTCCTTCGTATGTAGGAAGATTCCTGTGCCACAAATCTTCCCCCATACCAAACATGGGGCACTCAGTTGAGGCCCTGGTTGATTTTGCACAAACTCGAGACATTTTGAAAGTATACAAATCTGAAAAAGAAAGAGCTAATATCAATTATACGTTAATTTCAGTTAATAGTACATGGCAAACTTAGGGCAACACAATACAGAAATGCAAAATATATAAGAAATATAGTTTAGACTATCTGAGTAACGCCAACAACAGAACACCCACCTGCTACGAGAGCGACAGCTACACTGAACCGAGGTACTCACGTGACAGCTGAGTGAGCTGACTATAGAAAACTTTTTAGAGAATAGAAACTTTTTTTAAAGGTTGACTGAGCTATTTTTATACAAGTGTGAATAAATTCTTGTCTATTGTGCATCGTGGACTCTTCTGTAATTATTGGTTAAAATCTGCTTTTTTCAATTTTTTTCAATATTGAAGGTCATTGTGGCACCTGAAGATATTAATGTTATGATTTTAAATTTATACCAGCTTATTTCCTCACTACTCCATACATTTTCCACACTAGCCAATTTGAAAATTCGAAAAATGAGTTTTTCACTCCGCCCTAGTGCGTAGTATGGATGAAAAAATGGACCCAAGTCCACTACCACGCTGGTATCTCACCCCTCGATAGATGGTGAAAGGCTTTCTGTCCATTATAACTCAGTGCGTTGAAAGGGCAGCTTCAATGTTAAGCTCCCGTCACCGAATCGGAAATTTTTACCCTCAATCGTTCTTATATAGGGTGAACCAAATGTAGGTGGACAGTAAATGATAACGTTTATTTTGAGAATACATATTTAATTTTTTGTATACTATAATACAAAATAAAATTTAAATAAATTTAGTTATAATATTTAATATAATATAACACAAACACCATAGTTATAATGAACACCATAGTTATAATCAGTGGCGACTGGCGTATAGGAGCGATGGAGCGGTCGCTCCCCCTTGCTTGAAGCGATAAATATTAATTTAACAGATAAAAAATATATTAATTTTAAGATATTAAACTAAATATTCTTGAAATATATTTTAAAAATTCATGTGGCATATAATGATTCATGAGGCATTTTGAGTAAGCCTTCATACAGTACATAATATTCTAAACTTATAGCATAGCTTCAAACAGCGTACTGCTGTTTGAATACAAAATAATATTGCAGCCGAATGGAGCGATAGATTTTTCGCTCAAGTAAATATAAATTATATTTTACTGTTGTAATGAAAATATAAGTACAATCGCGATTTTTTTTTATAATAACAACTTTATTTTTACTAATAGTTACTTCAGTAATAATGATATAAACCATTTATATGTATTTTATTGAAATTATTACTTATTTGTAATTAACTAGAATTGTACGTCTGGCATAGCCGCATATGTTAATACAAGTACTCTTGTGAGCGGCAGTTGGATTCGCGCTAGCCTATTGTGAGTCCGTGTTGTCGTACAATTTTATGAAATCGCACCCCCATACATTTATACCACGAGTCGCCACTGGTTATAATATAATATAACACAAACCGTATTCAACCTACTGTCCACCTACTTTTGGTTCACCGTATATATTGAGAGATTGGTTATTAGATTAGTTGCGACATTCACATAATGGGGTATGTCATATGTAATACTCAAACTCCTTCTATGGTTGGGGATGTGAGGTATGCGTAGCAGGCGTGCCTAGGTATCCCCAACAAACTGGTGTTCCACTATATTGCTGTAAATATAGCAAATGTTTGGAGGCTGAGAGCTTTCAATCAATTTCTCCATCTTCAATTGATACACTATGGTGGACAAGTTATGCTGTGCCTCGTGAAAGGTGTCCCTTTGGAAGGCTGATCGATATCGCCGCTCAGTTATAGTTTTGAACACCCTTCCGTCTTTAAGATTTCTGTTAACCTTTGATTTTAGGATTAGAATATGTGCAGGGTTTCCTTTGTTTAAGATTTCGTATAATAAATCATTCGTAAGATTTGAGTTTTTTTAAACTCACGTTTAAGTCTCTCACAACATCCTCAGCCGAACCATAACGCCCCGGCCCTAGTGTTACTTCTGGACTGTAAAACCGTGCAAGCTCAGTCCGGTCGATACGTATAGTGTCATTCCGAGTTAACCCGGCTTTTGCACACTCATTACAGTCTCTCAGAATCGTAAAAACGGTATCTTTATAATCAATATTTATAAAGAGGGTGTCCAGCTGAATTTCACATATCCCCCACCTCATACGAATCACGACCCAATTCAATGGGTCCATGGAGCTCTGTTACAAAGTTGGCTAGTGTGTTGTTATGGTGTACAAACAGGGACGAGGAGGAAGGAGTGTGACATAGAAATGCCTGTCTGTTAAATCTGCCTGCCAAATAGAGTCAATCGTGGCGGCTATTGTCTAGGCTGTGTTAAACCTTTTTCTCACCGGTTTATGATGTGTATAAGCATCCTGTCCCCGCAAAAATAAATCTCTCAACATCTTTTTTCCTTACACCATAAACACCTCTGTACAATCTATTAATGCCACCATAGGATGCGGTGTATGAAATGTCATAATAGTGCTTACTTAATACGTTAGCCATTTGCGCATTTTAGAGGCACGTGGATAAGGTTGGCCGCCTGCTCTCTTCTTTCTCCTCTTCAGAGACACTACAGCTGCTTGGGGCGAAGGTGTACTCAGTTGTGACACGTGCAATGCATGTTCCAAGTCTTTTAACCTATTCAGATTAACTATCAATGTTTTGGGGACATTTGTTTGTTGTAGTCTTGCTTTAATATGCCTCCTTCCTGTTGGTGAGGGCCTGTCCCACTTTCTCACCAGATCATGAACAATATCAACGATATTTGACCCTTGTACCCTTGTTCCTTCAACAATGACCTCGCCTGTATCGGTCCACTGTATGATGGGGTCCTCACTCAATAGATTATAAAGACTTAACCCTTTATTCCTCAATGTATGGGGAAGGCTGGTTTTTAGCACATGTTCGATGTGTTGTGTTCCGTTGATCTTTGGTTGCCCAGGTCCTGTGTCGCTATGCTCAGCGCTACTCGAGCTGTGCATCACGGGGTGCTCAGTAGGATGCTTATAATCTTCGTACTCATGAAGAAATTTCTGCAAAGCCTCTTGGTACAAGATCCTTTTCGCATCATGTGCCTTTTTACTGTTTAATAGGGCTAGTAACTCACTTTCCATTCTTTTAAGCCTAATTTTACGGGGCTCTAGAACCGCGTCTGGAGTCTTTGAACTTTGTAATGAAGCATACACCTCGTGCGGAATCACAACCACCTTCTTCATTATATTAAGCTAGTCAGTAAAGGTTCCAAAACTGAAAATAAGATGGGCAGGAACGAACCTCCTCTTTGTACAATAATGCGCTTTTTTTTACCCATAGTCTGATTTTTATGAGCGAGCGTCCGTATTATGTTCTTGTAACGACGTAAGCGAGTCTTCTTAGAGGGTATCGTTGGTACATTACATTTTATAACATTAAGACAGATTTTACAGATGCATTTTAAAAAGTGAGAGTCGATATTTTTAACAAACATCTGCTGCAGTGCCCGAGGCAGTCGTTGATAGATTTTTATTAATTCGCGGTATTTCTTTAACCTATTCGTCATTCTGGAATATACACGGTTTCAGGTTCGCTTGGAAATATATTCGTTCTTAGAAACACCCTAAACGTGTTTCGCGGGTGAAGGTCACATCCAAATAGCCATAATGCTGGTTTGCGACCTCTTTATAAACCTCCAAAAACTCCTTACGCTGATTCGGGAATATTCGACTGGCTAATACCCCAATATGTGACACATCTCTATGTTGCGCGAATAAGACTAGATATTGCGTATTTAGTGAGACATCGCGCATGTATCTATTTTTGAAAAATAGATTCTGATATATGAAGAGCGCGCTTATGTTAAGGTTGTGGGAGAATACTGTAAATGTCTCGGCAAAAGTTTTATCCATCTCCAACATGAGGACGTCAATTACGATTACTGTTTGTTCATTTCCCTTTTACGAATTAACGTCATACACCCCCTTGTGGAACAAAACATCATCTTCGTACTCGTTGAACTTTGATTGACACGTCGAATAGCACCATATAACTTCATGCACAAATTTTGAGAACATCTCCCCGTTTTCTTTAATGATTGTAAGTATGAACCTGAATTTTTCTACAGATTCCATTTCTAACACGTCACCCCTAAATGGGTCATTTACAAAATATTACAAATTTTGAGTGCTGCTCCTTATATTTTGTTTTCTTCTTCCACAGAACCGTGAATGACGATGATGTACAGCTCCCCATCATCGATATCACGGATGAACCCGTTGACCGTGCATCTAGAGTATCCATCCCCGCCGATGAGCCCTCACTAGCGACATCTGTAGCATGAAACAGTTCAAAGCGGAGGTGTGATGTCGAACCCTCCACGTTAGGTATAAAGCGTCCCAGGGTTGTTAGAACACCAGTAATACAACCCCAACCCTCAACGTCTTACGCATCAAACTCCACAATAGCGCCTTCCGCAAATATACCACCTAATTCGTCCTCCACAGCAGCTCCCCGTTCTGTTGAGGCTGCAGTAATAGATCCCCAACCCTCAACATCTTACGACACAAACCCCACAATAGTGCCTTCCTCAAATATAGCCCCTTGCTCAGCTCCTGGTACAACCTCCACAGAAGCTTCCCGTTCTGTTGAGGACGGCATAACATTCGAGATGGTGAGCACCGCAACACCTACCCCGGCCTTGGCTAGAAATCGGTATATAATCAGAGTTGCTCCTAGATCCATGTATAGCAACGGTATTGAACACGGACTACGGCGCGTAGTAGAGCGTATTGTAGTTTGCAATTCAGAACCGCGACGAGCGTGAAGTCAAGACAAGGCTGTCCTTCGGATTCGGGTCAGATGACGGTGATGTACATGATTTTTGGGTAGTAGTACCATTAAGGCCTTTGGCAGCTGAAGATGTAGAGTATATATTAGGTCGTATAGTGCAGGCCTCTCAAAGTAGTATAGCCTTCAATATGGACAACTTCACGGTAAATATTGACCGTGTATTCCGTGTTGCGGGTCATAGTGCCACACCTTATACTCTTAACTACAATTCTCAGGCTACTTTTAGACGGCATATAAACGTCGATCGTGGTTGCGGCTTTATGGCAGTAGTCTTGGCTCGTATGTTTACTGTACTAAATACACGGGTCAAAAACATTTGGTTGCCTACGGTGGTGGAGCGTGCCCGTAAACTAGCTCTAGACTGTGAACTTGAGTTTGACTGTAACATGGGTCCTGAGGAGCTGAGAAGGGTAGAGCAGGAAATGAATGTTCGTGTAGTTGTATTTGGCCTGGATGATCGTCGTAGAACTGTGCATGTTTTTAAAAGCGGAGTGAGAGATCGTACAAGACCCCTACTTATTTTAGGGCTGTCAGGGACAACGTATCTCCCCATCCGTAATATAAGGGAACTTTACGCGAGTTATGACAAAAGACGAAAATATGGAGGACATCATGATTTGTGTAAGGGGTGTCTCGAGTCTGCGGATGATATAGTGAAACATTGTAAAGAATGTCACATAGTATATGAGCAGTGTAAAAGCGCCAAATACGAAAGCCGTGTAGTTGAAGTTGAGAAGAGGGAATGTAATGTGTGTAGACGCACATTTTTCAATAATATCTGTTTTGAACTCCATAAATCAATTGGCACGTGCAGGAAAATGAGAATCTGTGAATGTGGTATGTTTAACAAGATGGATAATTGGGGAAAGGTTACCCATAAACGTGATGAAATTCATTGTTCTACATGCCATGAGAAATATAGAACGATTGGTGTAAAGCATGTGTGTTATATGAAAGACGCCAAGCCTAAAAACAACCCTTTTATAACTGTGTACTACGATATAGAGACATACACGAACGCTGAAACCAAAGAGGTAATTCCACATTTACTTTTGAGCCAGACTATCTGTGATGAGTATATGGAAATCGAGTGTGATGAGTGTCACAAATATGGTAAACGGACAAACGTTTTTAAAACGAATGTCCACGATAGCCCTGTGAAACTATTTGTGTCCTATATTGTCAAGTTAGTGGACAACTTCAAAAAAATGAATGTGTACATTCTCGCCCATAACGGGGCAAAAATTGACACACAATTCAAATAAGAGGTAATGTACAATTTAAAGACACTATTATTCACACCTTGTAAATTAGCAAAGCTACCCAAGGTGATGGGCGTAGCAGCTGAAATTTCAAAAGGATATTTCCCTTACACATTCCTCACTAACGAAACTTTAAATTACATAGGACTACCTCCACCCAAACATTACTTTAACTATGATTGTATGAACACAGATGAGCGTGGAGATTTTGACCGATACTACAACAGCTTTAATGAATGTAATCCTTAAAATATAGCTGATGAATGTGAGCGTTATTGTGTGAATGATGTGCGTGTGCTTAGAGTATGTTTCCAGGCCTTTAGAAGGATGTACATATGTCGTTTCAAATGCGATCCGCTAGAAGTCGCAACCACCATCGCCTCATTATGTTTTACGGTGTTCAAGAATAACTTCATGCCTAAAGATACCTTGACCATTATCCACAGAAACAACCCCAGCAGTTATGGGCACAAGGCTATTTACTGGCTCATGCACCTACAGCAGCAGACAGGTGTATACATAAAGCATGCCCGCAACACGGGTGAAGTACCCATTAAGGTTAATGGCAGTGTTTTTTGGGTTGATGGTCTAAGTGAAAATTGTACTACTGGCGAGAAGACTGTGTACTCCTTTAACGGTTGCTGGTGGCATGGATGCCCCCGTCCTAAGTGTGGAATCGCAGGAGATATCCACGGTAGATCTCCTGCCAACTGTCTTGCATGGACGCGCACCCGCGATCAACTTATAAGGTCCCAATTCACTCACAAAGTCTTGTGGGAGCATGAATATGATGCACGGATGGAGACAGATGAGAAGTACCGTGAAGAAATAAACACGATCAACGTTCAATGGTTGGATCCTCTCAAATGCGGTGATAGCTTGTTCGGGGCGTACAAATCCCTTCAAGCTATACTTTCCCTACGGAGGGTGTGAACTCCATTACTACGATTTCTGTTCTTTATACCCTACGTGATGAAGAACAATCCGTACCCCGTAGGTGCACCTGAAAAATGGTGGGCCTGCCTACCCCATCAGGAGTTTCAAGAAATTTGAACGGGTACTTTCGGACTTCTTTCGTAGACGTGTCCCCCCTCGCGATTTATGGATGCCGATCTTACCCGTCGTTATAGATCACAAACTCATGTTTCCCTGTGCGTGAAGTGCGCGGAAGAGAACAACGGCGATTGTAACCATATACCCCACCAGCGTAAGATCAGAGGTGTATACACAAGCCCTGAGCTGGCCCTAGCCGTTCGTCATGGGTATAGAATAATGAAGATACATGAGGTGTGGAGGTTTCAGAAGCTACCCAACCTTTTCACACCATATATAAACGCATTTTTGAAGGATAAGGTAGAGGCGTCAGGATATCCGCGAGGGGTTGAAACCGAAGATGAAAAAACGTCTTATATTCAGCGTTACCGTGACCACGAAGGTATACAACTTGATCGTACCCAAATTGTAAAGAACCCTGGCAAGCGCTTTAGTGCAAAGTTGTGCCTAAACAGTCTTTGGGGAAAGTTTGCGCAGAATACCGGTAAAGGGAACGTTCATTTGGCGCAAAGTTATAGTGAAGTTTGGATTACGCCAACGCACCCGATAAAGAGGTCATGGAGATTGTGAATGTAGGTAACACTTACATAATAAAGTACAACAACACCGAATTGTCCACAGACACCTCACGGGTTACAAACATTCCTGTAGCCAGCTTCACAACAGCCTACGCATGCATCAAACTTTGGGGCCTATTGCATTCTCTTGGGCGACGGATATTGTATGCCGATACAGATAGCGTGATATTCACAGCAAGGAGGGGTGAATACATGCCCGCTATTGGAGAGTTCCACGGGGAGCTAACTGACGAGATCAAGGATGAGTATGGGGAGAGCGCATACGCCGACTCGTTTGTGTCAACAAGACCAAAAACCTATGGGGTACGGGTGAGGATAGGGGATGATACGAAGTATATCGTGAAAGCTAAGGGGATCACGCTTAACCAAGCGAATCGGCGGTTCGTTAACTTTGATTCGCTGAAGGAGTTAGTATGCTTGGAAGATGATGAGGTTGACCGCTCGCCCGAACTGACTGTAGGCACCCACAATTTTCGGGCGCAGAAGTTGGGGGGCGTGAAGGAGCTTAGGGGTACAAAGGTGTGCCGTAACACTTATAGGAAACGCTACCAGGTGCCTGGTACCTATGACACCGTGCCCTTTGGATACCATAATCTTTGATATGTCTATTGCTAACTTATTTATTACACGTATTTGTAAATATATACATCCTGAATATTTCGTTTATTAAATAAATCGTGTTTCACCTAGCGTTTTACTTTGCGTGTGTGCGTGTGTACAGTAAAAAGTTAAGCCCCGCCCACTGTAAGACCGGCGACGTGAATCATGCCGCAACCTGAGCAGGCCTCTATCCCTGCGTTCTCAGTTGACCTCTGTATACCCTTGAGCTCAGACGTGTATTCTCTCGCATAGAAGAAAAATAGTAATGGCTACCTTTAATATCGCGTGTTCAACATTTATGAAGTGGTATTCTGCTAAGTGCATAGATGTAGTGGATACTGAAAAACTCCCTATTCCAGCCTCCTCTGCATCTTTTAAGGCTGCATTGAATCGTGCGAAGGATCAAGATCTTCAAATACTCTACGGATATTCTGGCGAGGGGATTGTAGGATTTCGCGGTACAGACGATGTACTGAAGTATGTCATAGAACTAAGCTTTATAAAGGCTCACATATACCGCGTAGTAGAAGAAACAACACGCTCAGAAGATAGACAACAGTTATGGGTAGTGAGTCTTGTGGATGAGTGGTGTGATAAGTGGTATTACATCATGTTACACCATACCGATTACTCGTACCCTACGGCTGAAAATGTAAATCTTGTCATCATGGACAATTTTAAGTATTTTTACCACAACATTAATATATATCATGATGAGGTTTGTAGTGAGGTTGTGGCTAATGGGTTGTGTGAGTTTTTAACAGATTTAGAGATGAGTATCGCCTGTTAACCAAAAAGGATAAATATGAACATGTTTCTCTCTAATAGTGCACCGGTTTGTGAAGATGTTTAGTTTGTGGAAGTGGTGAGTGCTAAAACATTTCAAAATGTCATAAAATGTGTTTGTCTAATAGTGTTCGAATAAGTCTGTACACGCTTAGCAGTGTGACGCGTTCCCGTGCCGCCCAACCGTGTACCTCACGGATCATACGAGTTCGAACAAACCCATTCACGTTTTATCAGCGTGACTCATCCCTTCCGTCTAGCCTCCTGTGGCTCATAGTCATCTCAGAGCTTGCACCGAGTCGTTGTGTCATAGTCATCTCAGAGCCTGAACCGTGTGAACGTGCGAATACGATGGTACTCCCTTTGAGAAGCATTCTCAACGCTTCGTACGACATCTCCGTGACAAAGTCATTGCGCTTGTTCAGGCGTGAAACCGGCACAATTAACTGTGTGCTTGAAACGATCTGCAGGCATGCAAGCAAACGCAACGTTATTTATTTAAGTGTTGAGGAGATGCATAAAATCTTCGTGGTAGTTGAGAGGTGAGCTGAGAACCGTTATAAAATACCAGCTGACGTAGGTACAACAAGAGAGTGATTAGTGACGCCTCCTCATATACCATTGTTTGTACATTGTGGTAAATAACGAACAACCATGCATTGATATACGACTGATGTGGAAGAACACATCTGATAATGACGTTCTTGTTCCTACACGAAACCGTTTCATCCTCGACAGAATGTTTGAGATCGTCGGATTCCGTAAGCTGAAACCTATATTAGATGCGCGTGTTACGGATATGATTTATTTTGACACGGTTCTTGAACACGCATACACCGCTCTGCTCGACGGATTTGTTGAATGTAGGAATGAACAGGGGGGAACGGTCTAGATCTGGATGCATATTTAAAAGGTTTAGATTCTTCGAAATACCCTGAACTTTGGTACAAAGCACTTGAGAGGTACAGAGCTGAGCTCGCCTACACTGTTCACCCTGAAGAGCTGTACCTCTATATAATGGATAGTGTCGTTACGACTTGGTAGATTATTTCAATTGCCGCTATGCCGAGTGAAGAAGAGTTCACGATTGAAAAGTTCGGGACGTTAAGAAAAAATCCCCGATTGGAAAGGCATGATTATAAACTTGTATTTAATGTTGTGGTTAACGATGACATTTTTTTGCGTGCTTTTGATTGTGTTCTAGCCGTGCTTAAAGATAAGTTGCCCGCCGAGTGTAAAGTTGGCACAAAAATAGTATTGAACGATATGAAAGCCATTTATATAGAGTATAGACCGCCGTATCAGTTAAACGGTGAAGTTTGCTTGGACGGTTTTACCACATCGTACAAAGTAATGGCGATGTGGATATAGACTCTATCACATGCGAGTTTAGCGTTTTGTACCGTAGAACGTAAAGACAATATATATTTTTCTTGTTCTAATATGATTATACGTATTGTATTTTTTTCCTGTACTAATATGATTATACGTTTTGTATATTTTCTATATATTTAATATAACTATTTTTTCCTGTACTAATACTTTGATAATGCCCCGTTTTGTATGATTATATATTTTCCATTCATGATGCTATTATTTGACCATACCCATTGTACACATACCCATTGTATATCCATTAATTCAGCTAAATAAACAGAATGATGTATTGGCGTTTTATTTATTCCTTTTTGTTTGTACACAATTATATCATTTGTTTGGTTTCTAAAGCGGATTTGAGAATAATTAATTAATTGCTATTTGTCAAATCGATCTTCTAAGCCAAATGGATCTTAAAGCCAGGATATATGTTTTAAATAAATAAGTGACGAAGCTGACAACTCAACTTTCTAAGCCAGATGACAGAAGAATATAAGGATTAATTAAATACATATCGCAATCTGGCAACTCAGCCTTCTAATCATCTGGCTGATTAATATATGGTTTAAATAAATAAATAACGAATCTGGCAACTCAGCCTTGTAAGCCAACTGGCTGTGGCGCCCGCTGGCTCTGGCTGATTAAGCCAGAATATATGGATTAATTAAATACATGGCGCCAACTGGTAACTCAGCCTTCTAAGCCAGCTGGCTGATTAAGCCAACTGGCTGATTAGGGGCCCAATAAGAGAGCGGCGCTTGGCTCTCGCCGAACGAAGAATCACCTCCTCTCTCTCTCTCTCTCCCGCTCTCTCTCTCTCTTAGTTTAGGTACGCCCCTTTGGGGGTGAGGCCGTCCCAACTTCTCCCCAAAAGTGGTTTCCCTCCCTTGCAACAAAGGGGTTGAGGGTTGGCACCAAGGGGTGGGGTGGCACTCTTGCAACATTATGCAACATTTGCAATTGTATTGCACTCGCACATTTTGCGGTCATACTACTAAAAGTACCTTAACTAAAACATAGCAGATATACCGATGATTCGTCAGAATTGAGGTCTGGTCTTAATTTATAAATGAACAAAGATTCCATTATTTTTGGCTTAAGGTTAGAGCTTCCAGCAGCAAGTACGGCGAAACTAAACTGTGAAATTGGGTGGTTATTGTTATGTGAGTGGTTACGTATGAGAGAATTAGGTAGTTTGTCAGGAGGTAAATTTTCACCGACCGATTTACCGAGATTTTTGTAAATAAGGGATTTTAGGTGTCTTTTTGTTTTACCTATATATGACCACATACAGTGGTCACACTTGTATTCGTAAACTAAGGATGACTTAAGAAATGTAGGAATAACATCCTTGTACTTAAATAAGTGATAAATCGATTTAGACGGGGTGAATATAATTTTTATACATAGTTGTGGGTAGAATTCCTTGAGCAATTTTAAAAGTTTGTTTCTAATGTTCAAACTTGAGGTTCCCATATAAGGCAAAGTGAAATACACGATAGCTTTGGGAACTGTAATTACGGCTCTAGTTGCGGGGTTTATTAGTCTATTTAGGGTTCTGCCTATTGTAGTCTCCACCATTCTAGAAGGAAAATTACTCCTGGTAAGGAGTTTTCGGATGAAATCTAGTTCATTGTGTAGTTTAAAGTAATGTGAATAGATATTGAAAGCTCTATTAGTCAGAGTCGAAATTAAATTTCGTTTATAAACTAAAGGGATAAATGAAGAAAAGTTCGTAGTAAGACTGGTGAATGTCGGCTTTCGGTAAACGGAAGTTTCAAAAGAGGAATTACTTTCTATTATCTTAATATCCAAAAAGGGCAAAGAGCTATTAGATTAAGTTTCTGAAGTAAATTCAATATTGGGGTGCTTAGAATTAAAATAATTACGAAAAAAAGGGACATGGTCTGATGATTTGAACAGGGGAAAAGTGTCATCAATATATCTTCTATAAAAAAACCGGTTTGAAGTTGGAAGGACACTCATTCAGCCATTTGACTTCATGATGGCAAAGAAACGCGTTAGCTAAGGTGGGACCAATGGGCAAACCCATTTGAACACCTTCAGTCTGTTTAAAATATTCACCGTTGAATATAAATATAAGGTCTTCCACGGAAAATTTCAGTAGTTCTTTCAATTGACCTCTATTAAAACCCCGCACCTTATCAGTATCATTAAAAAGATTGTTAATACATATATATCAATAGCTTCTGCAACAGGTACATTGGTAAATAAAGATTTACATCGAAGCTAGCCATTGTGTACGAATTATTATTAATGAGGTAATTTCTCTAAAGAAAGAAAAAAGAATCCCGTGCTGTATACAAATTGTTATACGGGGCTCCAATAAACCTTAGCCCCACCCCCGCCCATGGCCTAAACCATTAGAGGTACAGTAAAACTAAACATACTTTACAAAAGACAATTTAATCCCGCATTTAATGAGAAACAATTAAAACTTGGTGTTCCCGCCATTGGCTTCCAAGACAGCCTCAATTCGCTTTGGGTAGCTTGCCAAAAGTGACCTGAATAGATCTTGATCGTTACGCAAATTTGCTAAAACAGTTTCAATGTGTTGCGTCATTGTATCCTTCGAAAATCGATTTGCTGCTGGTTCTTGAAACAAGAGACATTCAACCTTGTCCTTTATAACTGATCCAGACGTTCAGGTCAGGAGAATTTCCTGGCCATTCTTCATTTCCAAAGAAATCGATCTCATGGTTCCGCAACAACTGTTGAGTGGCTAATGCCTTAAAGCAGGGGGCCTTATCGTGCAGAAGTGTGACCTGATCGACATCCATAACATTGTTTTTCGTTTCTTAGAAAAGGAATGACATGCTGGGATAGAATAATATCACGAAAATACTGTCCATCCCAACTCTGACCATTTGGCTTCAGCACCCACATGAGCTTCTTTGCAGTGAACAAAACAAACACACCAACACAGTCTGGACTTTTTAATAATTCGCGATAATGTTCATTGTCATCGATTTCATCTGGTGTTGTGGCCCACACTCGATCATTTTGGTAGTTAGGCCGACGTGTAACGTAAACAAAAAAATCATCGGAGACAGCTAAATGCATGAAATCATCCACATCCCAATCGTCAATATAATGGGCAAACCACATTCTGTCATCGATGTTAAGTTGAGTTTTTCTTGGCTTTGGAAGTTCATGCCAAGGCTTTAAACCTTGCCTATGACGGTACAGTCGAACGATCTCACCACTAACGATCTTTCCTCTCAACACTTCGATCTCTCTAGAAAGTTTAGCACAGCTGTTTTTCCGCTTACACGTACCGCTTTCAATGATGTCCTTTGTTTCCTGAGAGAGTGGCAAATTTTGGCGCCCAGATTTGGTTGTATCCGTTTCACATTCATCCAAAGTTTCATTCCAATTTCTTTTGACGAAGTCCTCACTTCTTCGCAACTTTTTGGCAACCAGAGCTTCCCGAAATGTTATTGCTCGTTGCGATCTATCACACGTTGCCTCTCCGAATTACCAATTAATTGAGAAACCATTATATTATCACTTTATCAACAAGAGTAATTTTAATACCTGCAATAAATAAAGAATTTTATATATAGGGTGTCCATAAATGATTACCCTGATTAAAGCATGCTATAACTTTTAAATAAACACTTGTATTCAAACAGTTTTAATCATAAGTAGATAAACATACAAAGTTTTGATACATAGTTAATGAACTTAATAAGCTTCCACATGTGCACCCCTAGTGGCACGTAAAATGTCTAAACGGTATTCACACTCACGCCACACATTTTCCAACATTTGTGGGTTAACTGTTGCAATTGCATCCGTAATGCGTTCTCGCAATATCCTGATATCTGGAACAACTGTTGCATAAACCAAATCTTTAACATGACCCCAGAGAAAGAAATCCAGCACGGTAATGTCTGGTGATCTTGGGGGCCATGGGATTGGCCCGTCCCTGCTAATCCATCGATTTGGAAATGTTGCGTCGAGAGTTTCACGAACAACATGCGCCCAATGAGGGGGTGCCCCATCTTGTTGGAAGATGACAGTTGGCTGCCTGTCTTGCAGCTGGGGGATGGCGTAATTGGTGAGCATATCCAGGTACACAGGTGCGGAAACAGGGACATTTTACGACATTTTACGGCATTTTACCTGCCACTAGGGGTGCACATGTTGAAGCTTAAGTTCTTTAACTATGTATCAAAACTTTGTATGTTTATCTACTTATGATTACAACTGTGTTTGAATAAGAGTGTTTATTTAAAAGTTATAGCATGCTTTAAGCAGGGTAATCATTTATGGACACCCTGTATTTTTATAATCACTAAAAACTATTTCGATATAAGTAAACATGTAAGTTGCAAATCGGGGTGGCTAAGGTATTTTGGAACCCTCTAGGTCAGTGCTTCTTAAAGTGGTGAATGGTTCACCCAAGGGTGAATAAAAATTTTGTTGGGGTGAATGAAGTAATAAGGGTGAATGAGCTAAACTCGACTGAAAACTGCCTGACCGGGTAAATCTAGAATAGTTGGCAGCTGTGCAGACTTGCTTATTGCCAGTGACAGCGAGTTATTAAATTTTACCTAATTATAAAATAGAACTGGTAATTTGTGATAGTGTTAAGTTATGTTATGCTGTTAATATTAAATCAGAAATATAGCGATACATTTGTGAGAGTTTCAAGGAGTAATTTAGCTTAACTTTATTATTTTATTTACTTTCCAGATATTTGACAAAGCATTTAAAAAAGTTTATAATTAAATAAATCATAAACTGAGGTAGAAATGATATATTAGTAGGCCAAAGATATTAATAACGCGAATAAAGAAAATAGATATATTATTTAAGATTTTATATATATCAAACTGATTCAGTCAATGATGATAATCATCAGATTTAGAGTAATAAAGATTGCTTATAAGGTAAGTAAAATGTAAGAACTGAATGATTTTGGAAAAAATTGTATTTACTACTATAAAGTCCAAATGTTTGAGAGATTCAGACTTATACAAATTATAAGGTGAAGTCGGGGCTGAATGAAATTTTGTAACAATAACTGAAGGGTGAATGACATTGGAAAAGTTTAAGAAGCACTGCTCTAGGTGAAAGTATGGGGACGAAAAATTTTGAAAGGTTATAACTAAAAGTTCCTAGTGTCGATAAAATTGGTCTAAGTGGACAATTAGGTTTGTGTATTTTAGAGAGTCCATACATAATCCCTGGGCTGGATCCAGAAGCAAATAATTTGAAAAAAACTGTGATTTGCTTTCTATTTTATTTTTGCTGAATAATTGGTGAATTATTTCCTTTTATATTACTTCATAATTTTTTTGATTTGGCTTAATAATATAATCTTGTTAAATTTTGCAATGTTCATTTTCTGTATGCATTCTCTCTTCGTTGTAAAAGATGAAGTCATGTCTTGCTTAACACTTAATTTTAAATTTTAAACATTTAATTTTCGCTCATATGCATGTTTAATTGTAATTCATAATAAAATGCATATTTCATTTTCCATTTTTAGTTAACTCCTCAGGTCATGATAACATCAGATCTGTCAATATGCCGTTTAAAACAAAAATATGGTTTCATCTTCAAATATCTTGCTCACCTCTCTAGACATTGCTACAGCTAAAATATTTACCTTATCTTTAAATATGTGGCAAAATAACTCAGCCTATTGAAAATAAAAAACAAAACAGGTGAACATTAAATAATAATGGGTATATAAATTTAAATAATTTTTCAAATTGTTATTCTGATTCTGTTTGATCTGACTTAGGAGCTGAGCATTACCTGTAACATTTTAGCAGTAAACTTCAGTAAGAGAATATCCTTGTCTTCTCCTTCGAGCCTTGCTCTCTTCAGAGAACTTACCTTCGGTAACCTTTGGTTAGCTTCCGCCCGAATTGTTCAGTTCATTCTGACGAAGGTCAAGCTTTTCACTCCACCTTAGACCTACAGTTTAACGTGGAATCCGAACCACGCCCCATCAGCAGCCCAGCGTCGTAACCACTAGGCCGCCTAGGGTACCCATTTATCAACCAACCACTTCCTTTATTGTGTGGAAGGATGAACAGCTGGGTTTTGCTGCAAGCCGGCTGCCGTCGGGTCTCGAACTCGGGGCCGATGGATTCGTAGTCAGCGACGCTAACCACTACACCACCGAGACGCATTCTACACCACCGAGACGCATTCTTAGTCTTAGTCTTAAAAAACTTAGTCTTAAATAGAGAAAAATAATTTCCTGATACGTTACAAGAAGAATCAGGGAAGACGCAGTATAATTAACGTAAAGAACGACGCTTGTATAGGAGATATTCCGCGCAAGATGAGAGAGAGAGAACGAAACAAATTTTTTCATTTTTTCATTTGTTTCGTTCTCTCCTCTCTCTCATCTTGCGCGGAATATCTCCTATACAAGCGTCGTTCTTTACGTTATATATATATATATATATATATATATATATATATATATATACCTTTCAACCTTTCAAATGTTCCGTGCGATGATTCCTCATTTTATGAAGTTAAGTTTGTTACCCCTCCTCTCGAGTTGGCCTCGTTAAGTAGGGAGTTGGTTTATTGTGCTCTCCACCTCACATAACCAGTAGTCAGGCAGCTTAGGACCACATTTTGACAATATGGGGACATGCCGGATAAAAGCACCATTTTTTTTTGCTGACAATCTGTGTGGTATAAATCTTGATATTTTTATTGGAACCAAGTAATCTGAGCTTGCTGGAGCCTGTTTCAGCCATTTTTCAAAAATGGGTGGACGAAATCCAGGAAAAAAATCAGTTTTTCGGTTAGAAATAAAGATATTGGCTCTGAGATCTCAATTACTGTTGTAGAATGTTATAATACTATGCATATTGCTTGGCAGCAGCAACACTCAAACATGTAGAATGAAAAAAATATTTATTTTTTGGTTTGCAGATTTTTTTCCACATTTGTTATGGTCGGTAAGGATGATAAATTCTGACAAATACTTCTTTGTATTGCAGACTGTGCCTGAGGACCATTGCAGTTGCACACAATGGACTGGACTAAGTGTGTAATATGCCAGCAGACAACCTCTGAAACACTCCGATGCCCCCTTAATGTGCGTCAACACAGGGACAGCTCAGAGGCATACAGAACCTTTCTGGACAATGTCAGTGAATTTAGGCAGTTAGGGAGACTCCCGGTCCCATTCAAGTTTAGTGATGACATGGATAAGGCCCAGTTTATTCAGCACCGTGCACTGTGGCACAAAACATGTCATGTCAAGTTCAGCGCAGAGAAACTGGAAAGAGCAAGGAAGAGGGAGAGAGCCGGCAGTACTGAGAGTGATGCTCCAGTCAGACGACGTCGACACCGCATGCCCGTGGAGAAGAATAAGTGCATATTCTGCAACAAATGCGATGGGCAACTCCATGACTTTGCAACTCTTCAGGCAGACAGCAACATAAGAACCATGGCCGCAGATCTGCACAAAGCAGATTTACTGACCAGGATTGAAGGTGGTGACCTCGTTGCCATTGATTCAAAGTATCACCTTGCTTGCTTGACTGGACTGCGAAATCGCCATCGTTCCTTCCTGAGGAGAAGCCAAGACTACTCTCAAACTGACGTGGAAGAGAAGAAACTGAAAGCCAGAGCTTTTGTTAAGCTCATCACACATGTTGAGAACTCTGTAGAGGATAGAACCTTCTGTTTCAAGTTCTCCTCGCTGCGTCAGCTCTATGAAAATCGCCTGGCCGACTTTTGTATTGGTAGAGATCAAGAAGGTTCGCTTCAAGGAACAAATTCTGAAGTACTTTCCACAAGCACAAGAGCAAAGTGATGGCAAGAATGTAGTATTTGTCTTCGAACAAGGCATGCAGGAACTGCTCAAGGAAAATTTGAAGTCTGACTATAAGGGGGATGCAGTGAACTGGCGAAAGCTGCCAGAATTGTGCGTGATGATATCTTCCGTTCTAAGGGTTCAACTTCGATCTTTCATTCCCATCTGGATGTCAGCAGGACTCAGTCCACACAACTCTCAAATCCCTGGTAGCCATGCTTCTGAAAAGAGCCGACCTCAAGGACCAGGATTCTGCAGACTCCCAGTCATGTCTCACGGTCTCGCAAATGATCCTGTTTAACTGCAAGAAGAGGGCTCCAACTGCCATGAAGGGAGCCGCTGCTGCAACTGCCAGGTCTTGACATTCGTGGGAGCGTGAACCACCCTTGCCCCTCTACCTTGGACTAAATGTTTACACGCAAATCAGGCCCAAGAAGTTGTTGTTGTTGTTGGTTAGTCGATCAGCCCACCCTGATCGAGCAAGTCGGCAGCAAGCAGGTAACCGATCGCCCTCTCCGGAGTGGACTAGAGGTACAACGCACTAGTTATGTTGTGTTGTGTTCTATGTTGTGCCAGAGCGGTACAGTCTGTCATAATAGGGTGTGTCAATTTTAGGGAGCAAAGTGAAATCTTTAGATTTTCAAAGACTACTAGTGACCAAATGATGCATTTTTTTGTGATAAATCGAAATATGGCTATAAAATCCAAATTCGACTAATCCCAGCTACTTATACTTGAAGTTGAAGTTTACGAAAAATCAGCAATTTTTGCAAGTATTTTTTTTATTGTATATAACTACATTTTACATACATTACATACAATTAAAGACACTTTGATTGTATTTCAATATTAAAACTTAGAAATATAGATAGGTTTCTTTAACTTTGCCAAGGATGCCATGTCTGCCTTGCTCTTATTCCTGGACATGAGCTCCCTACTGGCCACCTGGCCACTGATGTACGCCTCCCTCCTCTCTTGTGAGTAAACATGTTGTGCTGCTTCAGTTGCCATCCTTACACACCTCTCTACTGACTGTGTGTGTATGTGTGACGGCCATGCAGGAACTTCCATTGGTCTATCCTTGATTGCAGCAGTGGTGAGGGAGCAGGTCAGAGGAGGCTCAGTCACGCCAGATTTCCAGTCAATAAGCTTCGAGAGTTTGGTGGCATCTGGGTTGATGTCAGGAGTCTTCCTGGATCTGACACTGCAGTCTCCTACCTCTGTGTCCTCATCTCCTTCACCTCTGATTTCCAGTATCCTCTTCACTGACTCCCTCCTCTCCTCCTCCACCTCAACTGCCTGTCACTGCCCTCAGCTTCCATCATCACTTTGGTGTCAACTCTTTTCCCATCAAAGAAGATACAGGTGATGCCATTTTCTCTAATCTCTTCATCAAACTTCTTGACCAGCTCCTTAGTCAGTCTCTCCTGAGCCCTCCTTACCTGATTGTGGTCAATCACCAGTGCTGTGTCAAACTCTGTAATAAGACCAGCATCAATCCAGGCAGCAGTGGCAATCTCTGTAGTCTCTCTCAGCCCAGTGTGATGTCTCAAGCTAGCCAGAGCTATGTTGGTGATATCTTCAGTGTTGTATTTCTTCTTCTTAGCCACAGGCAAGTAAGAAGTTGTCGAAGCCTCTGGTATGAAGTCTTCGTCCTCCTCTCTCCTCCCTGCCTCCTCCAGTATGTCTCCAGTCTCCTCCAACTCCATCTCCAGCAGTGACTCCTTCCTCAACTCCTCTTCTTTCTTGGCTGACTCCTCTGTCTTCCTCCTCCTCTTCTCCTCGGCCTTCCTTCTCTGCTCATGTCTCTGCAGCAGTGCTTCCTATCTCCTGATCTCAGAGTGATCAGCTAGACCCATCTGGTGTGCCCCCACATTGCCCACCTTTTCTCTCTGACCTTTAATGAAGGCAAGCTCTTGCACTGGTACATTCTGCTCGCTCCTGCAGCTGCAGTCAATGTGAACCTCACTGTTGCAGACAGGGTTGCACCCAAGCTCACTGCAGCTCTTCATCACACAGTGACAGGTCAGGATGTCCACCAATTTGTCCAGTTTCATCATGAACCTATCTTTGACCTGTAGCTTTACATTGCCAATGGACACCTTCACTGCCTCATCGCACAGTGCCTTCACTTTAGCCCTGATCCTGACCTCAGTGTTGATTACAAGTCCTGTGAATAAAGCGTTGGCCTTTCTCCACCCAGCTAGTAGCCCTGGAACAATGCCGTTGTTAATCAGGTCATTAACTGGGTAATTCCTCCTGTCTTCCTCACTCATCTCTCTCCTCAACAAACCATACCTCAGCAGATCTCTGGCTGTGGGCAGCTCAGCAGGGGGAAGTTCCCTCCCAGTCGCCACCAAATGACTTAGGTGACAACTTGATTTGCTTCGGGTTCTGATTTCTTTCTTACTCATTCTGTGGACCTTTGAACAAAAGAAATGTCATTGAAATTTGGATAGGCCTACTGATTACACTGGTCAACACTCATTTTATTGCCAATCATATTAGAGTGATTTTGTGGTAACTTTGTGGTGCTGATTCCGAATATGACATCGGTTTTGCTAGATTGGCTCTAATTTATGAGATAATTGGTACCCCATTGAAACACGTAAAAATGCAAAAAATTTAATGTTCAGGCGGAGCCTACTTACAAATCGCATTGAAATTGTCTCAAATCATACAAAAGTAAACACATGAAATACATAATGGCATTTTATTCGGTCTCACCATCTAGAATGTTCCGGTAGTTTCCCATATGCACGCGTTATGGTTACGTTTCCTATTAATTGAGGGTATTCATTATCTCAAGAACTAGAGCCAAATCGGAAAAACTACTTTCATTTTGGGATTCAGCAACCCCAAAATACCCTAAATTCGTACGAATTTCCTTGGCAACGAAAAAAAAAAGTTTTTTTGTTGACCTGTGTTATGATTACATAAAATTAAGTTAATTGAAATTCTTAATATCTTCCTATAAGCTCAGATAAAAGTTTGCGTTGTTATAGGTACAAGACTTAATTATTGAAAGTAACGACAATTTCATATATCTATCATATCAAAATATAGAGAAAGTTTGGGTCACACATAACATTTCGAATAATTTGAATTACGCAATATTTACATTACGAAGTGATCAAAATTGTCAAAAAGGAGGGAAAACACATGCATTCACAATCAAAACTGCAGCATTTGTGACTATGTGAAACTTAGAAACCATACTGCACACCAAAAATAACCAAAGTTGACCCCACATATCAATGGCACATTGATATACGATGCTACAGTCATATTTAGGTTATATTTCAAACCTTTATGGTCAAATATAAGTAGGTAAATGGCTTTTTTAAACAACACTAAAGATATTTCTAAGTTTGCTAGATAATATGACATCATTTGAGCATTAATAATTTTTGAATTGTTGACTTTACTAAAATTGACACACCCAACTGTCATAATGTGTTCAATTGTTTGTGGTGTGTCCTGGCACAGGTGGCAGGTGTCGTCTGTGGAGGTGTCTAGTCTGTGTTTATATGTCTGTAAGTTGGGGGTAATGTCCACATCGGAATCGTGCTAAGTTAACTCGATCCGATCTGCTCAGGCTGGTCTCTGACCTGTAAATGGGTGGAGGCTTAACACCTAGGACCGCATTCGGACCGAGTCGTGTCAGTGCTTTGTGGGTTAGGTGTGTGTGTGTATGTGTGTTCTGTACTGTATGATGTCTGTGGGGCGTGGTATGGAATGGAGTATTTGGTTATAATATCTCTCTGGTGTTACCTTAATGGTGCGAGGTGTCGGTGCATGATTGTACATGTAGTGGCAAGGGTGTTGTGGGTTAGTTGTCGCTGCTGCCATGAATTGTTCCCCTCATGTTTAAATGTTCTCTAACTTTCAGTATTTTTTTTCTGTGTACAGGTGTTCTATTGGTGTTGTTTGAGTACATCCTGTAATGATACGAAGTGCGTTGTTTTGTATTGTCTGTAAGGTGTTTATGTGTCTGTTTGAGATAATGGGTGCCCAGCTTGGGCTAGCATAGTCCATAATTGAGCGAATATATTGTTTGTATATGAGTGATGTTGTTTCCTGCTGGTGTCTAAAGTTTGTGCCTGTTAGTACCCTAAGCGTGTTAAGTTTTGACGTACATTTGTTTTTAATGTCCTGAATGTGGTTTGCAAAAGATAATGATGTGTTGCATGTGACCCCAAGTATTTTGGTCCTGTGAGTGTGTGGAATGTTGGTGTGTTTTGGTGTAAGCTGTGGAGTTATCTGGTTAGCAAGGTGATGGTTGATTTTGTGGGCGCTACTTTGAGTCTATTGTGTGTGAGCCAATCTTGTATACTGTTTATGTATGTTTGTAGGTTATTTGTAGCGGTGTCGATGTTGTTGTGGGTGGATGTTAGAGTGATGTCATCTGCATATGATGATAAGTTAATCTTGTTATCTATGGGTGTTGAAATGTCATGCATGTATAATAGGGCGGATCGAAAATGAGGTTTTTAAACTTTTTTTCGAAATTCAAATATGGCTAGTGCGGAAAATATGTGGGTGCTATAGATAATGACTGTGCATAAATATTAGTCCTGCGAAATTATATCTTCAGGTGCCACAAAGCCGTCGAAAAAAGTGAAATATAATGATTTTCTTATATTCTGCATTAGTACAATAACTGAAACTTACTTGTTATTATTATATATTAAGTGTTCCAATTACCGAAATAGTTACTGAATTACGCAGCTCTTAGTTTATTTAGATCAATGTTCTTTTGATTAATGATCTAAATAATCCAGAACTCACCACGAGGAGGTGGCTGCGTGTCGAGCTCCACCCATGCCCTCCCAACCACCCATCCTTGCGCATGTTTTTTTCTATTAACGTTTTATTTAAACTTTATATTCAGCTTTACTTTCGAATGATGGCATTTTTTACGTGACTGAAGTGTTGATCTTATGAAGCCATCTCGCGCGTTCAATCCAAATACTTTTGATGATGCTTCAGTCACTAATTTTACCATTCTTTCTACTACTTGTGTATGACAAGGGAATTTCTCGAATGGAGGGGTACTCTTGTTTTCTATGAATTCCTCAATCTCATTTTCTGTCAGGTGTCTTGTCACAGGTGGTTCAGTGACAATGCATTTTTGCCAATTAATTAAATCAGTATAATCAGTAGCTTCAAATTGAATAACAGGTACTGTGAATCGCCTCACAACTTTTTCCTTGTTTGTTTGCCTTGCTTTCTTTATTCGCCTCCACGCTAATTCTCTTATGGCGCTGCGGTCATCATGAATCATTGATGCTAGAATATTTTCTGGATTTGCAAAAAACGCATTTCTTTGTATGACAGGGTTTACAATATCCTTTACTTCGTCATTCAGTGTTCTTGTTAGTTCAATAGTTTTGAAAACGTTTTGAGCCATTGACAAAAGACGTACTTTGCTTAATAGAAAACCACATTGGGATGTAGACCTTCATTATAAAAGAAGCAATGTTCATGAGGTTCTCAGATGGACTTACAGTTGAAACGTATAGACGAAGCAAACGATTTGCTGCAGTCAGCCATCGTGAATGTGCCATTTTGCCTGGACTACGATGAGCAAGATCTGGAGAGCAATATCCCTTTGTTATGGCCTGATGAATATCAATTAGATATTTTTGGTCGGTGCTAAGATCTTCACAGTCTACAGTTGGTTCCTCAGCATCAATCCTTTCAAACTCGACAATAGGAAGACTCTCACAGTTCTCTAATTCCCTGCCTATAGGACCGGTGAATCCGCGGGGGCCAGATGTTTTTCCATCCAGCTTTGCAACTAAATGGCGTAATGGCAATTCATTGGCATGGAGCTGGCACACTAAATGTTGAACTGGCTTCTTCAGCTTCAATTCTATAAGCCTTATAACGCCTCCCTTTTCTCCAGTGTTGACTGCTGCACCATCGCATCCAATGGCAACAAGGTTTTCCAGGTTCATGTCATTATTTCAAATATACTCAAACATTCCTTTACATATTTCTTCAGCTGATCCAGAATTCACAGAATAATGGCCCAAATAATCTGAACCAGGTTCTCTCACTAAAGTGATATGTTCTTCTGTTACCTTCTTCTGATATACTTTGGACTCTTTTTTTTTGGAAGAGTGTAGAATCTTTTCGACCATCGAAATAGATTCCTCTGATTGGGACCTGATTTTGATCTTTCATAATTTCTGATCTCTTCTTTTGTCTTTCTCTTCTGATTTTACTCCTATCCACTACTTCAGATGTATTGTCAATAGAAACTTCTCCAATATCTTGCAATACTGCACTAACAATGAATGCTGCAGCTCGATCTGAAACTGCAGTCCTGTCACAAGCAGTAGCCACTGAAGGCAGATTTGTAGTTTTCCTTTTCTTGAATAATTGTTCTTCAGGTTGTTCGAACTTTCTCTTCGAGCTAACTGGCTCTGGAAATGTATCGTCTGATATTTCGCCAGATTCACTTTCACTATTTGATGTCGATGATGATAATTCAACATTTGTATCCTGCAATTTCTCCTGTGAAGATTCTTTGGTGAGCCTCACAGCTTCTTTTTGCTTTCTTAGCAACGTAGATGCTTTTTTCTTTGAGAGTGTAATATCTACTCTATCAATAAACAGTTTTCTTTCACTCCTTTGATCTAAGAGGAACGTCACTTCTTCCTTTGGAACCGTTTTTTCTTTGGGACAAGAACATTGTGTTAGAACTTTGCACTTGCACGCTGCAATGTCAAAAAGTTTCGTGTGTGCTTCTTTTTTGAACATATCAATCTTTGCTTTGTAAGCTTCAGAATTTTTTCTGCTTTGGTATGGCTTCATAATGACACGATACTTTTCGTGGTAGCTTCTGAACATTGTTTCAATTCGCCTGTCTGAAAGAATTGGGACGGAAGCACTTTCCCAAATTGTTTTCAATTTATCAACAACTTGTTCTAATATTTGAGATATTGAAGGATCTTTATTAGTATTCTGTTTCAAATCGTTTCTTACAAACAAGTAATATTTAAAAACTCCTTCGTATGTAGGAAGATTCCTGTGCCACAAATCTTCCCCCATACCAAACATGGGGCACTCAGTTGAGGCCCTGGTTGATTTTGCACAAACTCGAGACATTTTGAAAGTATACAAATCTGAAAAAGAAAGAGCTAATATCAATTATACGTTAATTTCAGTTAATAGTACATTGCAAACTTAGGTCAACACAATACAGAAATTCAAAATATATAAGAAATATAGTTTAGACTATCTGAGTAACGCCAACAACAGAACACCCACCTGCTACGAGAGCGACAGCTACACTGAACCGAGGTACTCACGTGACAGCTGAGTGAGCTGACTATAGAAAACTGTTTTTAGAGAATAGAAACTTTTTTAAAGGTTGACTGAGCTATTTTTATACAAGTGTGAATAAATTCTTGTCTATTGTGCATCGTGGACTCTTCTGTAATTATTGGTTAAAATCTGCTTTTTTTCAATTTTTTTCAATATTGAAGGTCATTGTGGCACCTGAAGATATTAATGTTATGATTGTACATTTATATCAGCTTATTTCCTCACTACTCCACACATGTTCCACACTAGCCAATTTGAAAATTCGAAAAATGAGTTTTTCACTCCGCCCTAATGTATAAGTTGAACGGTGTTGGTGAGAGAACAGAGCCTCTAGGGACCCCTGTTCGGAAAAATCTTGTTTTTGGATGACTTTCCATTAAATGTGACATGTGAGTATCTTGTGCATGTTTGTGTTAAGTATTTTGTTTATGAGAGGGAAGCGTGGGATAGCATCAAATGCTTTACTAATCTCTATTGTTGCTAATAGTGTACGTCGTGCTGGTCGTCTGGAGTTGATGCCATCCATGATGTGCTGCGTGAGGTTAGTGAGTAATGTCGTGGTTGACTAGTGAGGTCTGAATCCATGTTGAGTAGGTGTGGGTTGGTGATTTGTAAGATTTGTCTTTCTGTTACTTTGAAAGGTGTGCATAGTGAAATAATGGTCTACAGGAAACTGTTTCTGTTGTATTTTTTTTTGGTTTGAGTAGTGTAATAATTTTACCTTGTTTCCATATGTTACGAATAATACAGTGTTGGTATGAATATGTGCTGATGTCTGTGAGAGCTAGTATTCCCTGTGGGCCCAAGTGTTTAAGATGTATGTTAAATAGGTTATCTGTTCCAGTAGCCTTAAAATTTTTAATGTTTTTGATGATCTAGGTGGTCTGGTCTGCATTGAACGGTGTAATGGTCGTGTCAAGTCTGTAGGTTTTCTTGTGTCTGGCTGTTTGTCTGTCTGCGTGTTTTTGGTTGTTTTCTCTGTTTAAGTGACTTATCTTTGCGTAGTGATTAACTAGAATGTTAGCTTGTTGTGTATATGTTGGGATATTATTTTGGCTGCGACAGATAGCCGCGTGTGAGGTGTGAATGCCGCTGTTCGAGTGTGTAATGCTGTTTATAGTCTTGTATAGCCTGGATGTATCTGTGGAATGGTTTAGTGTTGTTATGAACTCCCTAAATGTTTCTCTTTGTTTTTCTTTAAGTTTGTTGTTTATTTCTGTGTTGAGCTGTTGTATCTGCTGTTTTATGGCTTCTGTGTGTAGTGTTTGTGTGTTATGTTTGAGGTTGTTACGTTGCCTTATGAGGTGGGCCATTTCTCTAGTGTAATTTGGGTTGTATTTCTAATGTTGCCCTTGGGTATGTATTTGTTTGCATTATTGATGATCTGATTAAATGTCTTGAGTGTTGTATTGATGTTTATGATGGGTGTGCTGTTTAATGTGGTGAATTGTTCTTCAGTCTGTATTTTCACCTGTTCCCAATCAACTTTCTTGTAATTTCTGTAAGTGTGCCTAAGGCTGTTGGGCCTGAGTGTAGAACGTGTTGTGATGATGATGGGCAGGTGGTCTGATGACAGTTGTTTTTCTGTTCTCCAGTGTGTATGTATTGCTAGTGAGGGGGAAGAGAACGTTATGTCTGCGGAGAAGTTTGAGTATCCTGCTTGATGTGGTATGTGTGTATGTTCTGAGTTGTTAAGAATGAAGAGGCTATTTAGTTGTGTGGCCATGTTGGTGCTCTGGTATTGTTTTCGTTGTGCAGGTGCCAGCTAGTGTCTTTAGCTTTGAAGTCTCCTCCTAAGATGACATTAGTGAGAGGCCAGATTGTGTAACTGTGGATTGTAATTGGCTGACATCTGAGGTGAACTATCTGGTGGGATGTAAATGTTGGTGAGTTTGGTGTTGTGTTTTGCGCGTGTTTTAATGATAACTGCCTGTATTTCTATCGTGTTATCTGCTTGGATTGTGTTTGTAATGTTTTGGGTGGCATCAGTGGAGCTAAGTCAGGGATGGTGAGTGTTTTGGTTGTGCGTTTTAGTTTTGTTTCTTGTATAAGTGCTATGTGAATGTTTTGTTTGTGTACGAATTCCCTAAGCTGCATGACTTTGTTTGTGAGGCCATCTACGTTGTCCTGTAATATGTTAATATTATGGTTCTGTATGTGTCTCATGGTCCTACTGAGTCTATGTCTTTGTGTATGGTGACATGTGCAAGTTGTAGTGGAGCCTGGATTAGTCTTAATGTCGCCGGAGAGTAAGAGTATTCCGGGAAGCACGTCCGGCACGCAATTGCTCCGCGTAAATAACAAAAATAGCACGCTGGTATAGGTCCGACCCTGGGAGCCGATCGGCACTCTCACCGTGCCACGCAACAGGCTATCGACTGCCAGTCTGGGCAACCGTAGACTGCCCGCTGCATGGAGAGTTGAGGAGGTTTGGCCACCAGCGCGTTGATGTCTTCTTCGCGTTGACGTTCCGCGATTTTTGGTTGACGTTGACGCGCTGACGTGTCCCGCGCTGGAGGATACAGCTACTGTTAGAAGCTTCCTCGTCAGCTGCTGACTTTTGGTTTTAATACTGTGTGTAGATCCAGTTATTACTGTGAATCTATTAAAAGAACATTCTCTGTTATTTTGTGCTTATCCTTCAACTGCAATTTTGTGTTGCTCTCTTTGTTGGAGTTCTGAAAATGTATTGCCCGCCTTGCCCTTATTGGCCCAAGAAGTTGATACCACAGCTGTACACTTTGGGTTTGAGTGTCAGCTATGATCGGGTACTTCTATTTGAGAATCAACTGGCTACTGATGTCTGTGAAAACATCAAGGACAAAGGTTCTGTGAGTCCTGCTCAGCTGGCCAAAAGCCTCTTTACTGTTGATGCCGTGGACAACTTGGATCACAACCCATGAAGCACCACAGCCAAAGGTTCATTCGACGTTACAGGCCTCATCCTCTTTCAGTTCCCTACCAAGTCCAATATGGGACACCCTCAGGATGGGATACGGCTGCCCTCTTCAGAAACAAAGAAGAACCATTTGTTGCCTGACAGCTTTACCACTGCGTCCGCTATTGCACTCAAGACATAAAGTGTAGCTGTACCCAAGGCATCCAATGTTGCCAAAGCTGTGGAGGGACGTCTGGAGGGAGCACGAGAGAAAGAGAAATGTTGGCTGGAGCATGCTATCAAGCTGATCGAGGAGGAGGAGGTAACCAAGGGAGATGCTGTGGACTGGTCATCCTATCATGCCAGTCATGAAGACCACATCTCTGACGACTCACAACCCGCTCTCACACAACTCTTGCCACTCTTCTATGAGAAGGCTGTTTCAGCTGCCATGATCAAACATGGGATGAATGTACAGCGCAAAGCCAATCAGTTCCTGAATCCTGGACACCTATGGATCCAGCAGCATCAAAGAGTCAACCAGGGAGAAACGCGGCAAAGGCATCAGTAGGAAGGTCGCAGGTCGAAATAAGGTTCCAGGGAACTGGCCAAATATCCTGCGTGACCCCACCAATAAACAAGAGCAAAGCATCCACCGAATGCCCAGAAGGCAAACAGATCTTCACCACATCTAGCAGCACAGTTGTCAGCAGAGGCAACAGCCACTGCATGCTGAAGTATGACGATGAGGAAGCAGATACAAGTATACTGATTTACTTGCAAGATGCCATGGAGAGTGGTTCTAGCATCTGCTTGGTACGCACTGTGGACACTGACGTAGTCATCATCCTCATTGGCAAATTCCACGCCATCGTCGCTAAATATTCACTTGCAGACATCTGGGAATTCCTACCCTAAGGTTACCAGGCATTCAACTACATGGCAGCAAATCCGCACACCCCACTGATCGTGGACTCCCAACACTTCCAACTACTGGAACGCTTCACAGTCGTCATCTATGACAAGACAAACACTCTGGAATTTGTCAATGAGGAACGGAGGGAGTTGTTCTTCAAAAAGAGCAAAACGATGGAGAACATTCCACCGACTCAGGAGGCTTTGTTGCAATACTCGAGGCGCGCTGCCTACGAAGCTGGAATCTGGACGACATGTGAACTGGCCCAGCAGCAGACTCCTACTCCAGAGGGGTGGGGATGGACATTTGACAGAGAGAGCATGTCCTGGCTTCCTGTGTGGAGCACACTACCGATGACCTCCAAAGCATATAGTGAACTGGTGAAGTGTGGGTGCAAAAGCGTGAGTTGCTGTGGTGCATGGTGTTCGTGCAAGAAGGCACAATGGAAATGCAGGGAGCTTTGCAGCTGCAAATGTGACATATAACTGAACTCGCTGTATGTTTTGAATTGAGGTGTTTTTATATTCTACATACATTATAATGTTTTTTTTTTGTTTAGTTGTTTAATGTGGTGATATATATATACTAAATTAGTGTTTTTTGGATTCTAAATATACTGAATTACAGTGTTTTTATATTCTACATACACAGGATTGACAATCTTCTATCCTAATTCTACTATATAGGAAGATTGGAAAACCCAATGCCTTTTAGGTGTAATTTCATGTCAAAATTAGAGTCAGTATTGCAACGGGCAGAATGGAAGCTCCATCCATGTCAGCTTTTTTGCTTCCAATAAAAAAACTGAATAATATGACCTAATAAAGTGTCAGAACAAAGTTGGTGCTTTTGCCCGGAATGTCCCCTTCATTTTGTTAAGCTACCTGACCTATGGTACGCCCGTCTCATCTGGAATTGTTCTGAGCCAGGTGTCTAGTCTTCTTTTGAAGATATCCACAGCTACACCACTCGTGTTCCTTAGTTCCTTGTGCAGCTGGCTGAACAGCCTTGCTCCTCTCACAGCAAAACTATTTTCCTTTAGGGTCGAGGATATTCCCTGTCTAGCCTTTAATTGAGAGCACGACACATTCTACCTTTTCTACTTTCCACTGTTGTTTTTGGGGGTTATAGGGTTTAAAATAAGATTAGGGACTAGTTCCTCCATTATTTTCCAAGTGTAAATAATGGTGTGCCTCTCACTTCTTTCCAGTGAATATGGGTTTAATTCAAGTAACCTTCCCCAGTAGTTTATTTCTTTGCACCCATTGATCTTGGCTGTGAAGCTTCTCTGAATCCCTTCCAGTTGACTACTGTCTTCTTTTTTATGTAGGGATGTCAGGACCGAGCAGTATTCCAACTTGGGTATGATCAATGTTTTCAATAGAAGAATCATTATTTTCCTATTCCTTCGTTTGAAGGTTTTCAGTATCTGCCCAGTTATTCTCTTTGCTCTGTTTACTGCTTTCTTATTTTTTGTTTCAAATTTTACGTCATTAGTCACTGCAACACCAAAATCTTTTGCTTCAGAAGTTCTCTGAATTATCTATCCATTCCATGGATTTTAGGTCATCCCTTCTTTCGTACTTCAATAACAGCAAATTTTAAGTGTTAAATTTCATATTATTGCCTTCAGACCAAATGTAGAGTCTGCTCATGTATGTTTTTAGAAATCCTATATCCTCTGGGTTTCTTATTTTTATAATAATTTTTGGGTCATCGGCAAAGGATGTTACTTTACTGTCACTGGTAACTTCCTCATCTATATCAGTTATCATGATTATGAAGAGTAATGGAGCTAATACTGTTCCTTGTGGTACTGAACTGAAGACATCTGACTCTGATGAAGCTATTCCTTGAACTTTAACGGCTTGCTACTAGGGGTTAAAACCGGTATTGAAATACCGGTATTAATACCGGTATTGAAGAAGTACAAATAATACCGATACCGATATTGTAGGTTTTCGGTATTGACAAAAATTGCTATTGTAAAATTTAGGCAATTTAGTCCTCCGATGGGCAAATAAACTGTTTTTGGAGGATTCGGAGAAAAAAAAAGTTTCGGGGTATTTTGCAGTTAACCTCTTTTTTTCGTTTTCTATTCCTTTCTATCAAAGAAAACTATTTATTGCACTAGCTTTAAGAGTGATTCATTCAACTGTAGCCATTTCTTCAACAGAGTGGGAAATTATTGAAAACCTTTATGACACCTTACGTCCTGTTGAAATAATTCTTAAAGGGTTATGCTCGAAAGATGCATCACTCCTGACAGCTGAATCATCAATGAAATTTATTTCAAAGAAACTAGGAGAGAAAAATAATCCAATAGCAAAAGAGTTAAAAGATTGTCTTAGAAATCGTTACATTTCAAGAAGACTGCAAGACATTGTAGGTTTAATCAAATATCTTCATAATCCCGAAGTTTTAAAAGTTCAAGAAGAGGAAAGTTTTTCTGTTCCATCAAAATTAGTTCTCAAAAGAACTGCAGAAAGGCTCCATAAAAGACTTTTCCCTAAGAATGTGGTTGATTTGGAGATAGAAATGGAAGAACAGGAATTTCCATGTAACCCTGAAAATGTAGCTGCAAATAAGACTGAAGTGGAAGCAGATTCATTACTGAGTGAATACATGCAAGAAATGGACAAACTAGGAAAAGTGCCATCTAAAAAAATTCCATTGATTTTGATGTTACTAATGAATTTAAAAGCTTGGAAGTTACTTTACAGAGAAGTGAGAATTTAGAGAAGCTGTACAAGGCACTGCTTTCAATTAAACCTACAAGTGCAGAATCAGAAAGAGCCTTTTCTGCTGCAGGCCTATTTCTGACGAAACTGAGATCAAGTCTATCTGAACAATCCCTAGATGCTCTTTGTTTCCTCAAAGCATACTTTCAAAATCAAACTAAGAAATAAATATTTAGATACTAATAATTTCTATCTACCCCAGTAGTTGTATAATAATATGCTAAAAAAATTCAAATAATATTTTTATTACAATTTAGTAATTTACTGTATAAACTTTTTCGAATAGAATGCCATCTATTTGGAGTTGGGTCATTAATTTATAGTAAATATGGTGAGTACTGCAAGTCCCTCAGACTTGTGGGAGGGTTGGTAGGGTGGCACCATAATAAATCAAAATAAATTATTTTTTTCATAATACCGGTATCAATACCGGGATTAGCATAATTGCCTCCAAATACCGGTATTGAAAATTTTCGGTATTATGCAAGCACTACTTGCTACCGCTCACTAAAGAAATTATATACCGATTTTCATACTTTTCATGTTATTCCCATATATTTCAGTTTATGTGCTATAATACCATGGTCACACTTGTCAAACGCCTTGGCAAAGTCTGTGTATATTACATCTCGTGTGGAAAGGTGGTGGGGGTGCCAAACCATAAAATTAAGCGAATAAAGATATATGAATTGAATGTTTGCATACTTCTTACTGCTGTAGCATCTTGGAGCATAATGAAGCATAATGGAGCCTTCTCTAGCCATTATGGACAGCTTTGGGTCACAGTGAGTCACCTTAGATACCCAGGTACAGTCATACGTGTTAGTTTAGTGGTTTTATATATATATATTGTTTCACCGGAGCATCACCTCCTCTCACAACAAGTTCTTGAAGTAAAATGCCAACGTCATCCTGGACGGATTTGGTTCACCGTCAGTTGGCTTAGATACCCAGCCAGTCAGTACAGACAGTCGTGTTAGTTTAGACATATGTGTATATATATATATATATATATATATTGTGGAACTGGAGCGCCACCTCCTCTCACAACAAGTTGTTCAAGGCTTAGGTCCTCTGCCATATCATATAATATATTATATATATATATATAGTTTTTATATATACACACATTTATATCTCTTGAATGTATTTAATTTTTTTTCTGACTTGTATCGCATACATATACACAGTGTAAAGGCTAAAATAAAAAAAAAAAAAATATATATATATATATACACACAGCAGTCATGAAATAATAATACATATTAGACTTATTTAATATGTATACATAACATAAAATGGGGATAATAATTGTTTAATATAAATATATCGGACATAAAATGGAAATAATAATACTCGTACAAACTTTAAGATCAGTTCCTACCGTTCTTAAATAAAATAGTAATATACATTCTTAAACCTTATACAGTTTAAATTACTTACAAAGCAGATTTAAAATATTCAACTCCAAACGTTACATAGTTTTAATTGTTAATATATTTTTAATTAATCGCAGAACATTTTTATTCATAATTTACACAATGTGTATATATATATATATATTATATATATATATATATATATATATATATATACACTCTATATATATATATATATATGTGTGTGTGTGTATATATATAATATATATATATATATATATATATATATACAAAACCTTGTGTAAGATCTTTTGCGTAGTTAAAATTAACTAACTGCGGTGCATATTTTATTCGCTATACAAGTTCAGTGCAGTTTAATTTATCAAAACAATTCAAATAGTTTCAGGGTTGTTTCAGTTTGGGTAAAGTACATAATGATTTATATATATTTCACACAATACAACGAGTGTTTTTGGATTTAAACGGGAATCGTCTATTTATCAGATTCTATAAAAAATCGTCATTAGTTTCTGCTTATAAATCAAATAATTTTAGGAAATCGTTAAATTTATTCCCTCTGGCCACATGTAAAAGAAAGCATAAGCAATATTGGCCATATATATTACTGAATAAACCTTGGAAACGATCGGGATTCCCTACAATTTACGGGATCTGTAATTAAATTAGAAATTTTACAATAATGGGGTCATTCCCTACCGAGCCAAGAAGGGAATCAAAGTAGTACATCGCTCTCTATTTTTAAAATAAAGAACAATCCAATGAAGGCCTCTTCCGCTGGATAAGTCTGTATTTAGTATGAGAGCACCGCAATCTTTCGTAATTGGTAATTTCACCGTTTTATCTTTAGTATTGGTCCCCATAAATATATCTCGTGTGAACCAGGCTCTCTTCATTACCCTCCAGAGTGTGTTCTCATCCATTTTTAAAAGTCGACTATGGTGCTTCTAAACCGGTCCATTTCGATCAACGCTTGCGATGCAGATAAAATACTCCACTAATAGGTGCAACTAATGCTTACCGAACTCGAGTCTTATTGCCGTATTTCCGCTTTACTGTGGATTTAAGTGGTTCACACTTGCGCTATAGTCGGGCGCGAAAGATCGAAGACGTAGACATTCACATTGTCTATAAAATCGCTTAGGGTTACACTGTAGTGGGGGTGCGGTTGAGAAGCCGTTCTCCCTGATTCTTTTCTTCTTTTTCCACCTTTGCCTTAGTCTACCAGATAAATTAGATGTTGGAGCGTCTTCCTGAATCATGAAGGTTGTCACTCGATTAGTTCATCGTCGATGAATGAAATATAGAAGAGCGATGTTTTTTTTAAGTATGTATAAATGCGTCCATGAGTGTGAGTGGGTGCGCGATCGTCTTTTGTTAGCTTGAAATGAATGCATGAGATAAGAAAAAGAACGAAAGGGTTGGGAAGGTTTTTCGCTGTGTCAGCTGTGAGAAAGTCATCGGTGCTGGTGTTAAGACTAATCATTTTGAAAACTAAAATTTAATTAGTGTAGAAAGTGGAAAAAGTAGAAGTCTACTATTTCAAAGGCAAAAAGACCTGTTAATATTTGGAGCTGAATTTGAAGAATTTAAGCTTTGAAACCTCTCTCTGCAAAGGTTTCAAACGCGAGCTCCATTCAAGGCCAAAGGTTTCAGCTGAATTCTTTGGAATTGTCTGCAGCCAACAGTGATCAGGCTGGCCGATGGTCGACCCCTCCAGTTCTTTTTGGCCTTGTTCCATCCTTGCTAAGTACTTGTTAGAAGATTTTAACCAAAGGAAGCTCCAAGTGGCTGGTTGTCTATTCAATTTATCCCCGTCCAACTGAGGGCCATGAGTTGGACACCCCAAAATAATTGCCCGTCCAACCTTGTTCGGTCTGAAAGTATTCCATGTTACAGCATCTCTGTTTTGACCATTTGAAGATTGACTGAGACAAGAGAGAAGAATAACCACTTTTTATTAAAATATCGGGAGGAATTTGGGAGATCTTTCATTGATAATATGCTTTCACCTGATACTAATACTGATCTCTCTAGTACCGAAGAAAGTTCAACAACTGTCTGAATATGAATGCTCCATCATTCAAATGAGAGCCCCTTTGCCCAATCTCGCCATGGAAGCCGACAGATTTGGTGTTTCAGATAGGGCTGCAATGGCCATTGCTTCAGCTACTTTGGTGGATTTGGGTATCATTACCGAAAAAGACAGTGACTTTTTTATTGATCGAAGTAAGATGAGAAGAGAGAGACAGAAATTGAGAAAAACATTACAAGTTGAAGCTGCACAAAGTTTGGCGATGTTAAAGCTTTATATTTTGATGGGAGAAAAGACAAGACGTTGTTAAAGACAAATAAAGATGGTAAATGGTACCAGGATATAATTGTTGAAGAACATTATGTACTATTGAGTGAGCCTGGTGGAGAATACCTTAACCATTTGAGCCCTAAATCTGGAAAAGCAAGTGATGTATCTGAAACGTTGTTCACTTACTTGAATGAAGTGACACTAGACCAGAATCTCTAGGTGATAGGGTGCGACAGTACGAATGTCAACACTTGGTCGAAAGGTGGCATATTCCATTTCATCGAGTAGAAGCTGAACCGACCATTGCAACGTAGCATTTGTATGTTACATACAAATGAACTTCCCTTAAGGCATCTGTTTGAGCGATACGACGGGAAAACAACTGGGCCAAGATCATTCAGTGAATCTATTGGTAATGCTCTTAAGACTTGCCATGAGATGCCTGTGGTAAAGTTCTCCCCAATTACGGATGGGGCCGAAGCATCCCAGTTCTCACAGATGAGCTCATAGAAGATTTAAGTAATGATCAACAATACATGTTCAGAATAATTGGGGCCGTAAGAGAAGGATATGTTGACGGAAGCCTAGAGAAACTCAAGCCTTGTCCCCTTAACAACTCTAGATGGTTAACTCTAGCTAATATACTATTTCGTAATTACGTCTCCCTAAAGAATCCCTCCAGAGAGTTACGTAGCCTTGTTCTGTTCATAGTAACAAACTATGGTCCTAACTGGTTCAATATAAAATTTAAACCGTATCTGCCTGATGGACCCAAACATATCTTTCATGCGATAAAAAGAAAGATTCAACCTGTTACCCCAAGATATACAAAAAATTGTCTAACCTTTTATAGCACTGAATGCCTATTTTGCTTACTCAGAAAATATTATTCTATCAATGCCGTCAGATAGTGAGCAAAAGCTGCGCAAAGTTGCAATCGATCGAATAATACAGACAAGAAAGTGTAAGAAAGCCAATACAAGGAAAATCAGATAATTTAGAATACCAGAATTGAACTTCAAAGCATCACATTGGACAGACATCATCTTCTGGGATAGGATTGATATCAGCGAACCACCTCTCACTTCTAAATTGTGTGATGAAGAATTGCTTGAGTACGAAACAAAATGTTTCAGAGTTGAGCAATACCCCATTCACACAGAATATCGAAAGAACCGTGAAGTTGGTTACAGATGCATCAGCATCAGTAATATCACAGGAATCAAGAGACGGATTTATTAAGTCAAGAATAAAAAGTCGCTCTCTGCTTCCCTCACTTGAAACCAAAAAGAATCTGATGCCTCTCCTGAAAAAATAATATGTGAGATGAGCGAGTTTTATATCGCATTCAAATGTAATTGATTTACGGCATCCAACCAAGTGAGACCAGATACATTTTTATTTCAATGCAATGTATGCACAATGGCGAATTTTAAGTGTAGTTTTACATTATAAAGCGTTTTTCTTCAATTATTTTTTTGATAGAACACATAGTTTTTATGTTATGAGCCTATTTTTATTTACGGACAACCGGCTGATGGCCATTTTGCTTTTCTGTAAAAATGTGAGCGATGGTTTGAGTTACAAACATTAAATGACTGCATACATAATTTTTATGTTCTAATACACCAAAAAACAAGTGAGGCAAATAAATTTTAAATAAAAAGTTGCGTTTCACTCCGCCCTAATATATGCACACACACACACACACACACACACACACATATATATATATATATGAATAGAAACGACATAAGTATTAAGGAACGTTTCTGCACACGAGGAAGAGAAATCACGAATAAATGAAAAATGAGGCGAACCGCCCGGGAATCGAACCCAGGGCCTTCCAATTGCCGGTTGGATGCGCTACCATTACACTACGGACCTCGATCATTCACAAATCGAAATTCTCCTACATAGGGCAGAAACCAATGCCCTGAGAGGGCACCCTCGCAAATCGTGAATATGTGCATTTAACTGCAATGACCACGCAGTATATAAATGAATAGAAACGACATAAGTATTAAGGAACGTTTCTGCACACGAGGAAGAGAAATCACGAATAAATGAAAAATGAGGCTAACCGCCCGGGAATCGAACCCAGGGCCTTCCAATTGCCGGTTGGATGCGCTACCATTACACTACGGACCTCAATCATTCACAAATCGAAATTCTCCTCCATAGGGCAGAAACCAATGCCCTGAGAGGGCACCTTCGCAAATCGTGAATATGTGCATTTAACTGCAAAGACCACGCAGTATATAAATGAATAGAAACGACATAAGTATTAAGGAACGTTTCTGCACACGAGGAAGAGAAATCACGAATAAATGAAAAATGAGGCGAACCGCCTTGGAATCGAACCCAAGGCCTTCCAATTGCCGGTTGGATGCGCTACCATTTCTATTCATTTATATACTGCGTGGTCATTGCAGTTAAATGCACATATTCACGATTTGCGAGGGTGCCCTCTCAGGGCATTGGTTTCTGCCCTATGTAGGAGAATTTCGATTTGTGAATGATCGAGGTCCGTAGTGTAATGGTAGCGCATCCAACCGGCAACTTGAAGGCCCTGGGTTCGATTCCCGGGCGGTTCGCCTCATTTTTCATTTATTCGTGATTTCTCTTCCTCGTGTGCAGAAACGTTCCTTAATACTTATGTCGTTTCTATTCATTTATATACTGCGTGGTCATTGCAGTTAAATGCACATATTCACGATTTGCGAGGGTGCCCTCTCAGGGCATTGGTTTCTGCCCTATGTAGGAGAATTTCGATTTGTGAATGATCGAGGTCCGTAGTGTAATGGTAGCGCATCCAACCGGCAATTGGAAGGCCCTGGGTTCGATTCCCGGGCGGTTCGCCTCATTTTTCATTTATTCGTGATTTCTCTTCCTCGTGTGCAGAAACGTTCCTTAATACTTATGTCGTTTCTATTCATTTATATACTGCGTGGTCATTGCAGTTAAATGCACATATTCACGATTTGCGAGGGTACCCTCTCAGGGCATTGGTTTCTGCCCTATGTAGGAGAATTTCGATTTGTGAATGATCGAGGTCCGTAGTGTAATGGTAGCGCATCCAACCGGCAATTGGAAGGGCCTGGGTTCGATTCCCGGGCGGTTCGCCTCATTTTTCATTTATTCGTGATTTCTCTTCCTCGTGTGCAGAAACGTTCCTTAATACTTATGTCGTTTCTATTCATTTATATACTGCGTGGTCATTGCAGTTAAATGCATATATATATATATATATATATATATGATACACACAGACCGTGCATGGAACAAGGAACTCTTCTGGGATAATTAAATCCACTATAGTCCGAATAAGTAATGGTAAATGACAAATACCATAGTTTTTCTTTTTCATGATGCAAGCCCACGTCGGGCTTGCATCATGAAAAGAAAAACTATGGTATTTGTCATTTACCATTACTTATTCGGACTATAGTGGATTTAATTATCCCAGAAGAATTCCTTGTTCCATGCACGGTCTGTGTGTATCATAAAAAACTCAGGGAACCATTCTGAGTTCATTCCCATATATATATTATATATATATATAATATATATATATATAATCTACATTATAATAATAGCCCAGTTTTGTTTGTTTGTTTGTTTGTCTGTCTGTTTGTTGCAGAATTGTGTCACGCTTTCAGAAATTGTGAGAAAAAAAAAATTCAGAAATTGTATTACGGGCGGCAATGTGAAGCTCAAGATTTTCATGACTGTTTTCTTTTCTGTAGTTTGGCAATGGGGGAAGGGTGGAGGTGGGGGTAATCGGGGATGGGTGTGGTAATGGGGAGGGGTGGGGGTAATGAGGGAGGGTGTTAGCCCCCAAGTTGTATGAATGGGGGTGAGCGGCGGGAACTGTACTAGGTTCACATTTTTATGATAAGGTTCACATTTTTATACAGATTGTTTGAGCTGCTATGTTATATCTATAAGCATACACTTTATTAATAACATTTTGAAATTTTTTTACAGGTTTTGTATCAACTATGATACGTGTTAATTAAACCGATAGGATTCCAAATAAATTAAAAGCTTTTGGAATAAATTTTTAGAATAAGCTTGCTCTTCTCCTACGTTGTCGTTCTCTTGCCAATCGTCTTCTTATTTCTGCAGCAGTCTCCATTTTCGTGGTTCATTTTTTTTTTTGCCGTCATTCTTGACGGCACGGGTACACTAGTATATCTAATAATAATAAAAGGACGTGTGTGTGTGTGTTTGTGTGTGTCTGTCTGTTCCAGCCGTAACTCCAAAATGGAAGCAGTTACAAACATGAAACTTCACAGACATATTGATTAGATCCGCAGGTTCTGCACCTTGGTGTTAATAAATTAAATAATTAAAATTACTGGGCCCGAAGGCCCCAGCACCGCGATTAATCTACAGAAACGAACGCAGCCGTGGAAATTTTGAGCTTCACATTTTGTCAAGATTTCTGAATCTTAAGATTTTCATAACTATAGTTTTACTGATCAAATACTTTTACCCCAGTTACTGTCGGTTCAATTATTTGGTAAATAGAACTATAGAAAAGAAAGCAATCATGAAAATCTTGAGCTTCATATTGCCGCCCATAACCTATATTATAATAAGAGAGCTATGAAAATAAAAACCCACTCTAATAGACAGAGTTTATTTCCACGACAGTTTCGACGCCCACTGGCATCCTCCTCGGGTGGATACAGAAACACGAATAAACCAAAACAAGAGGGAAAAACAGTTAACCAAAAACAATATGTGAGTTTGCCTTACATTGCCGGCTTAGAAAGAGTAAAACCGTTGACGAAAGATTTTAAGTTTGCTTTGGCGTTCAAATATTCGTCTACCGTGAAAAGTAAATTGGTTAGGAATAACGTGGCAAAAGAGGAACAAGCCTGTGTCTATAGCATTCCCTGTAAAAGTTGTGATTTAGTATACGTGGGAGAAACTGGAAGAAGTATTGAAACCCGTATTAAAGAACACAAATATGCCTTCAGAAGTTGTAATACTAATAATGCCATTTTTTATCACGCCAGCCAAAATAATCATGCTATAGATTGGGAATCAAGTAAGGTACTTTATAAATGTAATAATTATGTCAAAAGAAAAATAATAGAATCTGTGTGTATAGAAAAAGTAGATAATTTTAATTTGTGCAAAGGTACTTATAAGTTAGACCCTTTAATGAGATTCTTGGTCAAAAAATCCCTTACGGAGTCTTGGGAACGTGTTCGAACCTAAGTGTGAATTTCTTAAATGTCTCTGGATTGGAATGTTTCCTTACTCGCCTTTAGTAAATGTAATAATGGAAGTAATAAATGTGGAAATAAATATAAATGCAACAGATGTAATAATAAAGGTAATATTATAAATTTAATAATTAGGGTAAAGGTAATAATAATAAATGTTAAAGAAATGTAAATGTAATAATAAATGCAGTAATTATGTCAAAATATTAGAATCTGTATGTATAGAACAAGAAGATAGTTTTAATTTGTGGGAATGTACTTATAAGCGGACCCTGTAATAAAATGCCCTGCCAGTGTCGGGAGAACGGTATCTAACCTAGGTGCGAATTTCTCTGGATTGTTTCCTAATCGGGTTTTTTCATTCGCTTTTCGGTTTATAAGTTCTGTATAATAAACAATAATGTAATAACCAATGTAATAATAAATTTATAATTTCTGTAATAAATAATTATGCAATATTAACTGTAATAAAATTAATAATAAATTCAATAATTATGTAAGAAAAATATAATAGAATCTGTATGTTTAGAACAGGAAGATAGTTTTAAATTTGCGCGAATGTACTTAATGAAAATGCCCTTCCGGTGTCGGGAGAATGGGATCTAACCTAGGTGCGAATTTCTTAACGGTCGGTCCCTGGACTGTTTTTCCCTCTTGTTTTGGTTCATTCGTGTTTCTGTATCCACCCGAGGAGGATGCCAGTGGGCGTCGAAACTGTCGTGGAAATAAACTCTGTCTATTAGAGTGGGTTTTTATTTTCATATTTTGACCTTCACGTAGAAAAAAGTGAATTTTTTTTGCATTTAATAAGAGAGCTGTCCGTCTGTCTGTCTGTCCGTCACACTTTCAGAAATTGTGAGAAAAAAATTCAGAAATTGTAAAAAAAATTCAGAAATTGTATTACGGGCGGCAATGTGAAGCTCAAGATTTTCATGACTGTGTTCTTTTCTGTAGTTTAGCAATGGGGAAGGGTGGGGGTGGGGGTAATCGGGTATGGGTGGGGTAATGGGGAGGGGTGGGGGTAATGGGGGAGGGGGTTAGCCCCCAAGTTGTATGAATGGGGGTGAGGAGGTTTTGGGAGATACCAGATTCAGAAATGTTGACACACTGTGAAGCTCAAAATTTTCACGGCTGGGTTCTTTTTTTGTAGTTTAGCCTGTCTAACCGTCAGCGAAGCGGCGGGAACTGTACTAGTTTATAATAATAAAAGGACGCGTGTGTGTGTGTGTGTGTGTGTGTGTCTGTGTTTCTGTGTGTCTGTCTGTTCCAGCCATAGGCTCAAAATGAAAGCAGTTACAAACATGAAACTTCACACACATATTGATTACGTCCCGAGGTTGTGCACCTGGTTGTTGAATGCTCGGTTAGGTTAATTGAATGCCCGGTTAGGTCAGTTGTACGCCCTTGACGATTGGTTAGGTTAAGTCGTGATATTTTCGTTAGCTTTAACGAAAATATCAGGACTCAACCTAACCTACTCGGGTATTCAATTAATCTAATCGGGCATTCAGTTGACCTAACCGGACATTTAATTAACCTAATCGAGCATTCAGTTGACCTAATCGGGCATTCAATTAGCCTAACCGGACATTCAGTTGACCTAATCGGGCATATATTATATATACATCCACCCGGCAAGGCCGGGTCGTTCCGGTAGTATATAATATAATACTATTTTTAATATATTATAATATGCATATAACTATATATAATATAATATATAATACTATATATACACAATATATAATATGCGTCCTTTATATGATACATGTAGCGGAGTATTTTGTCATTGCTGCTTAGGTGTAGGTTTTTGCTTTACCTTTTCTGTACCCTCATGTATGGTATTTTGTCGTTTCAACTTAGGCTTTCTGCAGGTTGTGTTTTGGTATTTTAGATGAGAGCAGTTGCTGGCCACAAATTTGTAAACATTGCACATGTACACCCTTTTATTCTTTGGCGTAAGAGTCACATGTCTAGTTGTGTGTTGTGTGTTTTGTTTTGTGTTGCCCACTTACACATTTTATTTTTTTAGGTGATTTACATCAACCTACTCATCGATCATCATGCCTCGAAAGTGTAAAAATCACCCCGATAATTTCTGTTACGTGTGCATCTCGGTCGCGACTAAATCACAACGGCGTACAATCACGATGGATCTTCGAAAAACTTACCGGTTATACTTCGGCTGTCCACTAGGCGACCAAGATAAGGCGTGGGCGCCACATGTAATTTGTACCGCTTGTTCGAATAGATTACGTGACTGCTGAACCAGAGGAAAAAGTCGATGCCGTTCGCTATACCCATGATATGGAGGGAGCCGAGAGACCATCATGGCGATTGTTACTTTTGCAATGTTAACATAACTGGATCAGACCGATCCCTCACGATGACACGATCCCGATGACCTCCACAGCATGGACTCGATTCTTTAGAAGACGAAAGAGAATCCGACGAAGGTGCGATTGGCGGAGATACGGAACTTTCGGCCGATCTTGACTACACACCTGACGAAGAGCAATCGGAGCCGGAGAGGCTTATCTAAAACGAGTTGAATGACCTCATTAGAGACCAAGTCCTCTCCAAAGAGAAATCAGAACTTCTCTCCTCGAGACTCAAGCAGAAACACTTACTTGAGAAGAACGTCAGAGTGTGTCACTATCGAAAACAAAACCAAGATTTGGCGACATTGTTTACAGTAGACGGTCAGCTCTGCTATTGCCATGATATCAAAGAACTTTTCGAGAACTTGTCACAGGTACACACTCTGTCTGAGTGGCGCCTCTTCATTGTTTCCTCACAGCGAAGCTTGAAAGCGGTTCTCCTGCATAACGGGAACTTAAAGCTGTCCATCCCGATCACCCACTCCATTCATCTAAAGGAGACGTACGATAACATGAATATACTACTCGAAGCAATCCAATACAGCACTCATCAATGGAATATCTGTGGTGATCTCAAAGTCATTGGTATGTTAATGGGGATGCAAGGACGGTTCACGAAATACTGATTGTGGTGCAACTTCTTTTTCGGTTGCACTTATTGCGCGCGCGTTCGTTTATATCAGGATGACTCTGCCTATCCACTCGGATGGCCTTTCAATTTCATACGCGTAGTTTCTCTTGGCTTACTTGAAGCCCACTTTGAATTTCAAACTTTCAATGTTAATTTACCCTCAGCTTACAAGAGAGGCCTATTGCAAGGTAGCATAAAACAACACCCTTCCTCGTATAAAGTTTAATTTATTTCACTCAAAATAGGACATAAATTGAAAAGACATATACAGATGTACAATTACAAATTTTGTTCCAAAACCACATTTTCAATTTAAAGAAAATGTTTGCAATTATTTAAGTCTTGAAAAAGCATTTATATAGAGGGGTTTTTGATTTGCGTGTAACTCTAGAAATAGCACTAAATTCAAATTCCGAAATCCAAGAATAAGTGTACACAAGTAGTTTACTTACAAGAATTTGGGAAATTTACTCTCAAAAGTTCTATACGAGTTCCGCAGAGTTTTCCAGGAAAAAAGTCCGTCAATTAAATCAAATAAATTTTCACATAGGCTTTAAATGGTCATGCACTAACTTCCCGGGTTGGTTTCCTCGAGAAATAAGATCACCACAAGATATTTACTCTCCCCTGAGGAAACAATATTTCGCAAACTTACGAGTTTAACATGTAATGTGAACAATAATTAAATTAAAGAAATTTCACAAAATTCTTTTTTTTTTCTGTCGACTAACATTAACGCACTTACAACAACGTTCACGTAAAACAAAAGCAATTCAGATTTTCATACAACGTGAAACAGTTTTAACTCATCTCAAACTCGTGCCACAGAGTTTAAAGATTTATTTTTACAAGCTACTTTAACGAACTTAGAACTCAAAGTTCACCTTAAAATTACAAGGGCTCCACCTTACAGTACTCTGAATGACCTTTCAAAACCATTTTCCTTACATAAGGTCATCCCTACGAAAGCTTCCATCCATGCATAAGGGAAGAAGGAGTCTCCCTTTTTCCTTACTGGGTGTTACAAGACTCATTGTCCTTCGATTGGACATTGACATTCCCTTCAAAGGAAAGCTCCTCCTTGTCCTTAAAAATCAACTTAAAATAAAGTCCTTTCTTCGAAGCAACTTGGTTTCTCAAATTTTATGAGCAACGTTATGGTCCAATTTAACAAGTGGATTCGAAGTCAGTTTCCAAAAGTTTAACCACGACCAAGAGAAAACAAGCCATATTACATCTGAACCAGGTCAGTTTGTTTTCCCTTCTCTTTGAAGCGAGGGACGATCCTCGACCCTACCATAAATATCTACCTCAAGGCTGACCTGGGTGATACAATTACCGTGAAAAGACTAAAATAAAAACAGAACGAATTTTAAACAATTTGAAACATTTTTATTTTTTAACCCTGCAGCAAGAAACCTATTGATATTCTTCAATAACAATAATTTAAACTAATTTGCTTTAGAGATTTAAACAACAAAATCTTACAACTAAAATTTTTCTTCCTATTTTAGTAAGAGAGTTAGGCAAACAAATTCGCAGTCACAACATGTTGTTTCCTATGCCTATGGGACAGCCGTGCTACTGCGGATCATTACATCAGACGTGACTGGAATCAAAGAAGCATATACGGGCCAGGAATGGGCGGTGTCCAATGTGTTCCTTTAGTTGATCCAAAGAAGATTTTCCTGCCACCTCTCCACATTAAGCTCGGCTTAATGAAAAATTTTGTGAAAGCGATGGGTAAGGCGATTTCGAGAGGGTTTCGATACCTTGTTGAGAAATTTGCAAACATCAGTGCTGCGGAATTGAAGGAGGGAATCTTTCTGGGGCCCCAAGTCAGAGAGGTTCTGCAGGATGAAGGCTTTGAAGAAAGCCTCAATGCCTCAGAACTAAAAGCATGGCAGGCTTTATGAGGGACTGCCCCGATTTGCAAATTTATCTTCCAATCTGGCTAAATCCCTCATATATATACACCACAGGCAAGGTAATAAAACAGATGTTTATCATACATCCGTTCCACAATTAATTTTTTTTAAATTATTTTAGATGGTTGTAAAACCCTTCATATATATATATATATATATATATATATTTTTTTTTTTTCAACTCAAAGAACACGCAGTATAATTAACGTAAAGAACGACGCTTGTATAGAAGACATTCCGCGCAAGATGAGGAGGAGAACGAAGAAATGAAAAAACGAGGTAACCACCCAGGAATCGAACCCAGGATCTTCCGATTGCCGGTCAGATATGATAACCATGAGGCCCATGGTGTAATGGTTATCATATCTGACCGGCAATCGGAAGATCCCGGGTTCGATTCCCGGGTGGTTACCTCATTTTTTCACTTGTTCGTTCTCCCTCCTCATCTTGCGCGATATGTCTTCTATACAATCGTCGTTCTTTACGTTATATATATATATATATATATATTTCGGCACAATTGGTTGGTAGATAAAATGGATATTTATGACACGCTAATCTTTCGAAACCATAAACTTTAAACCAAAGCGAATTGCCCCGATTTCAAAATTTATCTTCCAACGTTGTGACGGCAATTTTGCGTGCCGAAATTTCTTACGAGAATAGGAGCAGAAATTTTAGTTTTAAGATTTTGTTGTTTAAATCTCTAAAGCAAGGTAGTTTAGAGTATGGTTATTGAAGAGTATCAATAGGTTTCTTGTTACAGGGTTAAAAATATGTTTCAGATTGTTTAACGTTCGTTCGAGTTTTATTTTAGTATTCTCACGTTAATGGTATAACCCAGAACAACCTTGTGGCAAAGATTTATGGTAGGGTCGAGGAGCGGCCCTAGATTCAAAGCGAAGGAAAAACAAGCTGGCCGGGTTCAGATGTAAAATGGTTTGTTTTCTCTTCGCTTCGTGGTTAAACTTTTGTGAGACAGACTTCGAAACCACTGGTTAAATTGAACCATGACGTTGGTCATAAATTTGAGAAACCAAGTGGCTTCGAGGAAAGAACTTTATTTTAAGTTGATTTTAAGGAAAGGGAGGAGCTTTGTTTTTGGAAGGGAATGTTAATGTCCAATCAGAGGACAATGATTCTTGGAACACCCAGTGAGGGAAAAGAAAATCTCCTTCTTTACTTATGTATGGATGAAAGCTTTCGTAGGGACGACGTTATGTAATGAAAATGTTTTTGATAGGTCATTCAGAATATTGTAAGGCGGAGTCCTTGAAATTTTAAGGTGTAACTTAGATTTCTAAGTTAGTTGTAGTTCGGTCCTGAAAAAATAAAGTGGCTTGTAAGAATAACTCCTTAAAATCTGTGACCTGTTTAAAAATTTCTAAGTTGATTTGAAATTTTTCACGTTGTATTTAAAATCTGAATTGCTTTTGTTTTGGTTGAACTTAGTTGGAAGAGTTTAATTAATGTTAGTCGACAGAAAAAGAATTTTGTGAAATTTCGTTTTTTTAATTTTGTTCAAATTAAATGTTAAACTGTAAGTTTGCGACATATTAGGTTTCCTCAGGGAGGAGTCAATATTTTGTGTTGAAGTTAGTTCCCGTGGAAACATGGGAAGCTTAGTGCATGACCAGTCACTTATTGTGAGAGGAAATCTAATTTATTTTACGGACTTTTTTCCTGGAAAAAAATCTGCGGAACTCGCACCGAACAGTTGAGAGTAACTTTGCCAAATTTTTGTAAGTAAACCATTTTTTCAACTTCTCCTTAGATTGCAAATTTGAATTTAGTGCTTTTTTAAAGTTACACGCAAATAAAAAAAACCTCTGTATAAATGGTTTTCGAGATTTAAATACTTGCAAACATTTGCTTTAAATTAATAATTTGATATTTTTAAACAAAATTTTTAATCGTACATCCGCCTATTTCTTTGATTTTATGTACTAATTGGAGTGAAATTAAATAAACTTTATAAGAGGGAGTGTGTCGTTTCTATGCTACCTTGCAATAGGCCTCTCTTGTAAGCTGAGGGTAAATTAACATTGAAAGTTTAAAATTCAAAGTGGGCTTCAAGTAAGCCGAGGGAAACTACGCGTATAAAATTGAAAGGCTATCGGAGTGGATAGGGAGAGTCATCCTGAAATAAACGAAAACGCGCGTAAGAAATAAGTGAAATCGAAAGAAAAAGGGGCGCACCACACAAATTAAGGGGTTGCGCACAACATAAATGGTGTCAGAGAAGTGGGATCCTATTGCAAGGTATTAGTAGCACGAGTGTGACTTTTTGTTAAAATAAATTTGCGTGACAGAGTAAAGCACTAACGTAGAAATATTGGGAACAGTGAAAAGTGTCGCTAACAGTGGGAACGGTTTTAAAATAAATAAATAAACAAATAAGCTACGCGATGTCGGTAAAGAGCGTGGACAGAACGAACGGGAAAGACAGTGCAAGTGACATTATTGATTCCGAACCAACGAACTTAAAGAAAATGAGTACAGAAAGTTTACAAAATTTTAAAAAGATGAATTTTTCCAACATTAATCGGTTACTAAAGGAATGCAAGGAATTAGAGGAAGAAATAAACCGAAGAGGGTCGAAACTGGAAGACCATGTGATGACTACTCCGCAGCTGGAGTATTGGACAACCTCAGTTCGGGAGTTCGTCCCAGGAGAATCTCCCTAGTTCCTCCCGCTACAGAAGAAGGAGAACTTTTGACGAAGGAACCTCCTTCACCTTATCTCCCGAATTTCCCACAGGCAGTAAGGGGTTTGGAGCAAACGACCTTTGGACACACATTGAAAAGAAGTTCGCCGACGTTTATGGGCGAACGTGCACAAGAGAACGCAAGAACCAGCCCAAACCCCATCAGGAGGGAAAAAGGTGAGGCACTCAACATATTTGCCACAAGATTATTAAGTTCAGGTAATGCCTTTGTTCAGGCTAATCCTATAAGGAGACATATTAAAGATGGCATACTAAGGACGCGTTGAAGTCCGTTATGCCGGAGTATGCTCGTAATTTCATCAAAGGAACATCCTTTCGGGAATATTGGATGGAATCAATCAAGTTTTCGGTAAACAACCCAAGCTTAGGACTAAGAGATAAAGATGTCCTGAGAGAAGAAACGCCACAAGACAGAAGCCGAAGACTGCAGAAACTGAAAAATCCTCCCACATCCTGAAACAACAACTCACAACATCCATAAGAAAGAATAGACATTGCTACGAAGGAGGACAACATCAAGGATGTGGAGGTGAACGTCGGAGACAAGTCTATCAAGAGAGGAGAGCCCAGAAGGAAATGTGACACTGGTCAAAGGTGAAATAACACAACTCAAGAATGTTACTACAACCCCATGAAAAACCAGAAGCGAAAACAAACCAAGTCAAACGAAGACAGTGACTCCAAAGAGGAAACAATGGAAGAAAGTGGCCGGAGCCAGTGCAAGATTTGCCAGCAAATGGGACATTGGGAAGAGCGTGCCCTCGAGCAAACCTTCAACAGGACTGGAAGGGGAAGCCTCCCGAATAGCTTCAGAGGAAGTAGTGGCGAGTCGTCGGCTAGGACTAATCACCCTACCAGTATTGGTCGCTCAACAAGCTTCCACCGCGCTGGGCGATGGTGGAGCTTCCGTCACATTGACGTAAGCTATGCACAAGAACATCGGGAGCCGTCTTTGGACAGTTGCCAACTTCTCAGTACACGGTTTCACAGGACCCCCCCATTCATGTAAGGGAGTAGAATTAAGTTTGACTATGGGAAGGGGCGTTGAAGAATTCTTTTGTGTCTGTATAATTCCAGAGGCTCCGCAAGACTTGACCATAGGCGTGTTGTTTTGGAGAATATGAAGACGAAACAAAGGTAACTTGGAGAAGAAAAGAGGACAGTCACGCTGAATGAAGCATTAACCATACAAGGGAAGGGAGTAGACAGTGAGGAAGGTGTGAGGGTGACTCTCATAGAGGCAATTCCGCACGAAGAACAAAAGGTGGCCGCCGTAATTCTGACGAGGGGAGTCAGAATGAAACCAGGGGACGTAGCTCCCATGGACGTCTATTCTCCGCTGCACGGAATATGCAGTGAGGCTCATGGGAATTTAAAAATGTTGCCGAGCAGGATTCCAAAAGGGGAAATAAGGTTACTGATGATCATTGATCAATCAAAGTGACGAAGAATACCTTGGCGACCAAGGAGACGTCGTGGGCCTAGTGACGGAGGCAGAGATAATAGGGAGGGTAGTCAACACGGCCGTTCGACGCCCACCCCAAATTGGAACGAATGTCACGGTGAAAGGAAGTCAAACGTCGAAGAAGGACTTCGAAGAACGAGTGACACGCCTGAAGTCCTATGTTCTCGGCTGGAAATCATTCTCCGACGAAGAGAAGAAAACCGTCGAAGAATGGCTGAGGGATTACTCAGATGTCTTCTCACTGAATGGCGAGCACTTGGGTTATAATGATTTGATGCCTATGAAGTTGGAAACACAGGATCATCCTCCCATATTTAGGCGTCCCTACAGGATAACTATTGCGCACGAGAAGGATGTCAAGAGACGAATAGTAGAAATGCTGGATCAAGGAGTGATACAGCATAGCTGTTCCACCTGGTCGTTTCCCTTAGTAATTGTGAAAAAGAAGTGTGGTGCCCTGAGACTCTGTGTAGACTATAGACCTTTGAACGCCATCTGCATCAAGGGCAAATAGCCACTACCCATCATTGATGAAATCTTGGCCGAGCTGCACGGGATTCATTATTTCTCGAGCATGGATTTACGTTCGGGATATTGGCAGCTGGCAATTCACGACGAGAGCATCTCGAAAACTGCCTTCTGAACGGGAAGCGGTCATTTCGAGTTCAGGGTGGTCCCGTTTGGGTTGTCCAATAGCCCACCATTGTTCCAAAGAGTAATGAATTTTATTTTTCGGGAGCAACTGGATAAAGAAGTGTTGATTTACCTGGATGACCTCATTGTCCTTGGAAGGTCCTTAGAAGAACATGACGAAAGGGTACGACGAGCCTTGGATAGCCTACGCACCGCCAACTTAAAGGTAAAGTTAGAAAAATGTCAATTATTATAATCTCAGGTGGAGTATCTGGGCCACGTAGTCACCAGGAACGGGGTGAAGCCACAGGAATCCAAAGTAGAGGCCATTAAAAACTCCCAGAGGCCAACTAACAAAACGGAATTGAAGCAATTTTTAGGCCTCGCCTCCTACTACCGGAAATTTATAAAGGGATTCAGTCAGATTGCGCGCCCTCTTAATGAAGTGTCCACCAAGGAATCTTGGGGATGGGACACTCCGCAAGAGACCGCCTGGCAATCACTCAAAGATACTCTGACAACTGACATCATACTGGCGTTCCCAAATTTTGATCAGGAGTTCATTTTGAACACGGACGCGACTCAAGTAGCCATCGGGGGAGCTCGCGCAGGAGCAAGAAGGAATCGAAAAACCAATCCTATTTCTCTCCAGAACACTAACGGGCGCCTAAATGAATTATTCCACCTACGAGAATGAGCTGCTTGCAATCATCTTTTCATTGAAGAAGGCTCGCCCTCTTATATTTGGTCAGAGAGTCATCATCCGTTCTGACCATAAGCCGTTGAAGTGGCTTCTGAGGGAAGGACACCGAGAGCCCAATGAAAGAATAGCACGTTGGGTTATGACACTACAAGACTACGACGTTCTCATCGAGTACGTGAAAGGCAAACTCAACAGAGTGGCCGATTGGTTGTCCCGCCCGCCTAAAGTGACTAAGGAGTTTGTGAACGCGATATACGAAAAAGCGGTCATTGATCGCAGGGTAATCAGCAAACACCAGCAAAAGGACGTCGAAATAGAGGCATTTCGAACAGCCGTCGAAGAAAGGAAGGCTTTCAGCTCGCCCGAATCCAAGCCCATCTCGCCGTCGAGATTCAAACTCGTGTGAAACTTGCTGGTTTACATCGATGTGAACGAGAGAGAGGTCATCGTAGTTCCTAAAAAGTTGAGAGAGCAGCTCATTTGGAACGCACACACGGACGTTGAGAGCATTCATCCTGGAGCTGCGGGGACTACAGAAATCTTACGGGACCTCTATTTTTGGCCAGGCATGGTTCAACAAGTACGGCAGGTAGTCCAAAAGTGCGACACATGCGCGCGGAACAAACAGAAACGGAAAGAGACTGTAGAAACAATGCCTTGTGTGCGAGGCCACAGTCCTTGGGAACCTCTACACGTGGACTTAGTAGGCCCCCTTCCTCTGACTGTGGAAGGCAGCAATTATATCCTCACGTCAGTGGACTGTTTAACAAGTTTAACACCCTGGCAGCAATAAAAGATAAGACGGGTCGGGGGGTGGCGGACAAGTTCCATCGTTTAATATTGTGCAAACTGGGCGCCCCTTCCGCAGTAGTATCCGACCAAGGCAAGGAATTTTGGAACTCTACCTTGCAGGAGCTCTTCCGGGTTTGGGAAGTACAACACCAACGGACCGCCGCATAACATCCTCAAAGCAACGGGAAGATCGAACGTCTGAACAAAGCGCTGTGCATCAAACTCCGAATACTTTGTGAAGAAACTGGACGAGACTCGGATAAAATCCTCGACACCGTGGAGTTGTCCCTGAACATCTGAGTCCACTGAGCCACGGGATATTCTCCATACTTCTTGATGTACGGGCGACCCCCCCCCCCAATGTACCTACGAAGCTATTCCGCATGCCACAGGAGGCGTGCCTAAGCCCGTACAACCCTGAGGAATATGCCGAAGACCGAAAGAGGAGTCTTAGCGAAATCTACCACCGAGTGGAATTGAAGCCATTCGAAGAAAAGGCGCCCCACGGCTTGGTGTACAGTGATTACCCTCGACCGGGCAGAGGCAAGTTGAAGCCCCGGTACGAGGGTCCATACATCATCCTCGAAAAGAAGACTCGTCACTTATCTCCTGCGTCACATGATCCACGGGACCGCATCCGGCGCAACATCGATGCCCCAGGGGATGTCGAGCGACAAGGCGGGGCGGATTGCGCAGGGAACGAGATGAGGGAAGGGTCACCGCCCCTCCTCTCTGGAGATTCGCCCTCGGCACCGCATAAACATCAAAACGGGGAAGTGAACCGGAGTGCGCCTCCTGCCCACTGGCAGGACCGAGTGGCAGAACGAGAACCGCCGGGCGCTTCCGAACTACTTCCTCTCGGGGACCTTGTGGGAATAGAGTCCCCCGGACAAAGCAGACAGGCTGCTTTCACAGGGCCACCGTTTGAGCGTCCATATGCTCTTAGGCCCAGACCTCGAGTACACTACGAACAAACCGAGAACGATTAAAACAAAATGTGTCAGTGTTAGTGTCCCAATAAAGGGGACAAATAAATGAAATAAAAAGTAGTGAAAATTGTGAATCAAGTGATGATAACCGGCCCTAGTTAAGAAAATTTGCATCGGAGTGCAAAATTAAAGGAGGGGAGGGATGTTGTGACGGCAATTTGGCGTGTCAAAATCTCTTACGAGAATAGGATAGAAATTTTAGTTTTAAGATTTTGTTGTTTAAATCTCTAAATCAAGATAGTTTAGAGCAGTGCTGTCCAACTTCTATAAAGCGCGGCCAAGATGTCCATTCCGCGGGCCGCAAATTGGACAGCGCTGGTTTAGAGTATGGTTATTGAAGAATATCAATAGGTTTCTTGTTATAGGGTTAAAAATAAAAAATGTTCAGATTGTTTAACGTTCGTTCGAGTTTTATTTTTGTGTTCTCACGTTAATGGTATAACCCAGAACAGAATCTCTTGTGGCAGAGATTTATGGTAGGACGAGGAGCGGCCCTAGATTCAAAGAGAATAGAATACAAGCTGGCCGGGTTCAGATGTAAAATGGTTTGTTTTCTCTTCGCTTCGTGGTTAAACTTTTGTGAGACAGACTTCTAATCCACTGGTTAAATTGGACCATGACGTTGGTCATAAATTAGAGAAACTAAGTGGCTTCGAAGAAGGAACTTTATTTTAAGTTGATTTTAAGGAAAAGGAGGAGCTTTGTATTTGGAAGGGAATGTTAATGTCCAATTAAAGGACAATGATTCTTGGAACACCCAGTGAGGGAAAAGAAAAGCTCCATCTTTACTTATGTATGGATGAAAGCTTACGTAGGGACGACGTTATGTAATGAAAATGTTTTTGATAGGTCATTCAGAATATTGTAAGGCGGAGTCCTTGAAATTTTAAGGTGTAACTTAGATTTCTAAGTTAGTTGTAGTTCGGTCCTGAAAAAATAAAGTGGCTTGTAAGAATAACTCCTTAAAATCCGTGACCTGTTTGAAAATTTCTAAGTTGATTTGAAAATTTTCACGTTGTATTTAAAATTTGAATTGCTTTTGTTTTGGGTGAACTTAGTTGGAAGAGCTTAATTAATGTTAGTCGACAGACAAAGAATTTTGTGAAATTTCGTTTAATTTAATTTTGTTCAAATTAAATGTTAAACTGTAAGTTTGCGACATATTAGGTTTCCTCAGGGAAGAGTCAATAATTTGTGTTGAAGTTGGTTCCCGTGGAAACCCGGAAAGCTTAGTGCATGACCAGTCAGTTATTGTGAGAGGAAATCTAATTTATTTTACGGACTTTTTTCCTGGAAAAAAATCTGCGGAACTCGCACCGAACAGTTGAGAGTAACTTTGCCAAATTTTTGTAAGTAAACCATTTTTTCAACTTCTTAGATTGCAAATTTGAATTTAGTGCTTTTTTAAAGTTACACGCAACTAAAAAAACCCTCTCTATAAATGGTTTTTGAGATTTAAATACTTGCAAACATTTTCTTTAAATTAATAATTTGATTTTTTAAACAAAATTTTTAATCGTACATCCGCCTATTTCTTTGATTTTATGTACTAATTGGAGTGAAATTAAATAATCTTTATAAGAGGAAGTGTGTCGTTTCTATGCTACCTTGCAATACGCCTCTCTTGTAAGCTGAGGGTAATTAACATTGAAAGTTTAAAATTCAAAGTGGGCTTCTAGTAAGTCGAGGGAAACTACGCGTATAAAATTGAAAAGCCATCCGAGTGGATAGGCAGAGTCATCCTGAAATAAACGAATACGCGTGTAAGAAATAACTGCAATTGGAAAAGGGTGGGCACCACATAAATTAAGGGGTTGCGCACCACACTCTATATATATACACACACACATATATATATATATATATATATATATACACAACAGTTGATTTAATACTGTAAAATGGATGTTTATCTGTTTATCACACTCCGATCCCCCCCCCTCTCTCTCTCTCTCTCTCTCTCTCTCTCTCTCTCTATCACCCCCGCTACAACGCACCCTAAGTGGTTCAGTCGTGACATCGCTTCGGCTATCCGAAATAGGAAAGCTGCGTATAAGAGGGCGAAGGCCAATCGCCAATCGTTCCCATGAGAATACTGAGGCGTATGTCTGCCTGTGCAGGGAAGTAAAGGCGAAGGTTAGGCTAGCGAAAAGTAACGAAGAAATACGGGTGGCAAGGAGTTCATCAGTTATTTTAATAGTAGAAAGCCCATTAGAAGCATGATAGGTCCATTAAAGGACCGAAGCGGGGCTCTGCGGACCTTCGACGTGGACATCGCTAATGTGCTGACTGAGTACTTTGCGGGAATGTTTACCAGGGAGGACACCCGTGTCATCCCCGAGCAAGGCGTCAGGCACGAAGGTGCTGGCCTGGATAGTGTTCGGTGTACGTGACAGTCGTTGCCGATAGAATAGACAAACTGAGAGCGTTTAAGGCTCCTGGGCTAGACCAGTTCCTCCCCAGAGTGTTGCAGGAGGTGCGCGACCAGGCGGCTCCCCACCTCGCTACAGTCTTCAACAAATCGTTGGAGACAGGCCAGGTGCCAAAGTGACCCCTATCTTTAAGAAACGGGATCACAAAAGTAGCGGGGGCCTATCGTCCCATTAGTCTCACTTCGGTTGTAGGTAAATTATAGATGGGATAATAGCGGATAAGATTGTTGACCATTTGGATTCCTAAAAGATGCTTGAGACTCCCAACATTGGTTTAGACGGCATAGGTCGTGTCTCACCAACTTCCTCGAGTTTTTCCACTTCATGTTGAGTGAGTATGAAAAGAGTAAGGCGGTTGATATACTTTATCTCGACTTTCAGAAAGCCTTTGATAAGGTACCTCACCGCCGTCTAATGGCCAAAGTGCGCGCGCTGGGTATCGTTGCGGAAGTAGATAGCTGGATTGAAAACTGGCTGAAGAATACGCGGCAGAGGGTTGTAATTAAAGGGGCTAGTTCGGGTTGGGCCTCGGTCACTAGCGGGGTTCCTCAGTTCCGTCTTGTGGCCAGTGTTGTTTATCATTTACATAAATGATATCGACGGTGGCATCGTCAGTAGGATCGCCAAATTCGCTGATAACACCAAGCTTGGGGCCAATGTTGGGACGCCAGAGGCGATCGAGCAACTGCGTGCGGACCTACGTAGGATAGGAGAGTGGTCCGAAAAATGGCAAATGCCGTTTAACTTGGATAAATGCAAAGTGATGCACATTGGCTACGCCAATCCCAAGTCGGACTTCTCCATGTTGGGGAGTAATATCGAGGCTGCTGATTTGGAAAAGGACTTGGGTGTGCTAATTAGCAGCGACCTTAAGTTTACCAAACAGTTCGGAGAGGTGGAAAAGAAAGCCCAGAAGCTGTTGGGTTATATCAGGAGGAAATTTCGATTTCGGAACAAGGAGATTGTGCTCTCTCTGTACAAATCTCTCCGTCGACCGCATCTTGAGTATGCTGTGCATTTCTGGTCGCCCACCCTCAGGAATGATATTGAGAGGCTGGAGCGAGTTCAGACGAGGACCACAAAGTTAATCCCTTCCGTTAGGCATGTGGGCTACAATCGACGCTTACGCGCCCTGAATTTTTTTCGCTGAAAACTCGGACGCTGCGCTGTCAACTCAACGAGTTTTCAAGTTCTTACGCGGGTAAAACAATGTCGAGTTTAAAAGCATATTTAGTTTAAATGACAACCCAACTCGCAACAATGGTTGGAAGTTGGATTTGAAACGGTTTAGGACTAGTGTGTGTGAGAATTATTTTACGTGTAAGATCTGTGACACGTAGAACAGGCCACCTTTAAAAGTTGTGAATAGTTCTTCTATTGACCTGTTCAAGAAAAGGTTAGCCCGAAACTTACATACTATTTAAGGGTATATGAATTTTTCAGTGGCACCCGTTGCCACTGGTACCTCCTTGGTATTGACCACAAGGCCTTTTGAGGTACTACTTTTCCTTGTAACTCCTTGTAACTCTCTCTATCTCTCTTTCTTTCTCTCTCTCTCTATCTCCCTTTCTCCATCTCTCTCTCTACGAATCATTTCTGGAAGAAATGTATGGAATGGGTAAGTTATATCTGACACGCCCCAGAATTCACGGATCAGCCAATTACACCTCAGTGGGCGGAGCCCCAGGACCTCTGGTTTGTGGTTAGTCACGCTTACACATTATGTCCCACCCAAATTTCTCCGACCGCCAATAGGAAACTAGTGATTCGGCTATTGTGGGTGTTTACAATTAGGATAGTATATATAAAAGGAGGCCTTTTCATCTGGATTCCACAACAGTACTATTTATCAGCGAGTAATCACAGGTATCACCATGAACTATTGACAACAGCTTTACGGCTAACCGCAGTTGTTTGAAGATGGGGATTTCTATGTAGGGGCTACACTTCATCTTTTCGCAGCGGCAGACAGGAACGCCCTACTTTCAACACAAAGCATTGCAGAAATTTGTGACAGCGATAAAGAAACAGCCGATGAAGACGGCATTGAAATGAAAGTAATTAATTTAATTTGTGAATCGGGCTATATACTTCGTTTCTGTCAGTGCCTGTGTTAATAAATGCGTTTTGAAAAACTAGTTTATGATTTAAGCGGAAGGCCTGGCTATATATATTTATCGTTTCATTCACTGCAAGTGTTATAATTTATAAAAAGCTGTAATAAAACGAAGTGAAAGGATATTTTCCCAGGGGTTAACGCCCGGTGCAGGCAGACGATGTGTAGCACACTTAGCTAATCTTTCTTCCTGATAACGTCATTTAGGCGGTGAATTTTATTATTTGAAAGTGAAATTTTATTACACGCTTGTTACTGATAACTTAAAAATTTATAGAAAGTTCTACAGGTGGGATTTTAGAATTATTAAAAACTTTTAGGATTTGCCTGCGGTCCCGGGTTCGTTACCCGGTGCAGGCAGAAGATGCGTAGCAAACCCAGCTAATCTTTCTTTCTGATAACGTCATTTAGAGAGTGAATTTTAATATTTGAAGGGGAAATTTTATTACACGCTTTTTACTGATAACTTAAAAATTTATAGAAAGTTCTACAGGTAGGATATTAGAATTACTAAAATCTTTCAAGACTTGCCTGCGGTCCCTGGCTCGTTACCCGGTGCTGGCAGATGATGCGTAGCACATCCAGCTAATTTTATCTTTGGGCCCTTTTAGGATATCTGCTTTGTGACTATTATTTCCCCTGGGCGCCCTAATCGGCACTTTCTCTTATTGTAACTCTCTCCCCATATATATATATATATATATATAAATATATATATATATATATATATATATATGTGATAACCGGGCTCGTTATCCAGTGCTGGCAGATGATGCGTAGCGCATCCAGCTAATCTTACTTTTGAAACCTGTCAGGATATCTGCTTTGTGATTATAATTTTCCCGGGCGCCCTAATTGGCATTTTCTCAAACTGTAACTTTAATTTAACTTTAATTTAATTTAACTTGAATTAAAAAAGATTCAGTATGGACTAATCAGTTAATTTCTCCTTAAAGGACCGATGCGGAACTTGATCGTGTTATAGCTACTTTTCGCGACAGCTTTGATGAAAGGCAAGTAAATGACGACGACTTGGAGGCTTTACCACACAGCGCACCCAGTGACCTAAATACCGAGGTCGAGGTATTGGTTCATATCTAGTCCAACGAGTGCCAGGTCACCGAGTAACTAATGTAAGTCTTTTTTGTGGTTAAGAACAAAACACATTGTTTTATCATTCAATTTATTAAATGGTAGAAAACTTGTTTTAGTACAATTCGGCTTACAGAACTAGCGTCCATTAAATATATATATACACACACGTAAAACCTTACACAATATAGTTGCAATTATATACACACACACGTAAAACTTTACACAATACATCGAGTGCGTACAAATGGGACCCTTTTTTTATGTCTGCATACCAATTCATCATTCATCTCAGTGTCGCACAAATCGAATAATTTTAAAGAATTTATAAATCCCTTCCCATGTGACATGTGCCTGTGAAATGAAAGACAGTACATGCCACAAGTATTACTAAAATATCTTTGGAAACGGTAAGGATTCCAGACAATTTCAGGGACATGTAGCTGTTCGATAAATTGCACAACCACAAGGTCACTCCAGGGCTGAGTTCCGAGTGAATCAAAATAGTACATTCTTTCCTTATTTTTAATATAGATTGCAAACCAATGAATCCTCTCACCCCCACAATGTCCGTATTGACGATAAGACTACACTAATCTCTCGTAGTTGGCAATTTCAATGTTTCATTCTTCGCAAACACACCGATAAATTTTGAGCGCATGACTCAGGTCACTCTTCATTACTCTCTGGGGTGTATTCGCGTCCATTTTAAAAGTCTGTGACAACGTTCCAGAAACGGTCGAGCTCTATTAGAGCTTGTGACTCGAGGTATACTAGTACACTAATAGGCGCGTCTGTAGGGTTGCCGAACTCCAATCTGACTGAGATGTTCTCACTTTGTTGTTGACTTAAGTGTGTATTTACACTAGCAGATAAGTCGGGGGTAATATCAAATGGGTAAAGGTTAAATTGATCGACAAATTATTTCTGCGTTACGCCAATCCCAAGCTCGTCACAGCCACCGGCAATGTGGGCGAGATTACTATAAGCTCTCGGCCAGAGCGGGAACACAGCGTCTGATGAGTAGTCGGTAACCATAGTCCCGCCTAATGCAACGCCATTTACGTATAGTTACATTTTTAAGGCCAAAACTCTCGAATTTAAAGGTGCTCATTTTATATTTTCCATTCGTCGAAGCGTGATCCTGCATTCCATTTTATATCCTTTCAGGTAGAACTCCCAGGGCCACGTTTTTTAGCTGTTTCGAGGCCAATCCGGCGGGCACCGTGTATAGTTTGATCTCTACTCTGTTAATTGCGTATTTTACTGTTGCGTGTATTAAATTTTTTTCAAAATCTACATATTTCGGCGAACTTAATTTCACTCGCCGTGCGCGCAGATATGTTTCCATGATGTGAATCACAACGGGCTTTCGCCCTCTTCTTGATCAGGTCCCAGATTTATGCAAATCTCAGGAATGTGAACTGTATGCAGACGTCCAAAACACTCGTGTATCTTTTTAGAATTTTTAAATTTATCCTTTATACTACTTTCGTCTTTAGTCTGATAATAGCCCTCGGCAATTAAAAAGGTATCCTTTGCTTCGTTTGAAAAGTTGAGGATATTTTCCAGATAGGCTCGAAGGTGATAATAACCCGCTCCTGCCGAGATGTTAACCTGATTTAAATACACCTCACACTGGCTGAATATGGAGTGTAGAAAGTTGGTTTCAGGGTATGTAGAGTAAATCATCGCAGTCGGTTCCATCTGAATGGGTTATACGCAGTTTAGTGTACATGTGCATACAGCTTCGATCAAAAAAGTATGGGCCTGAGCTGGATATCACGAATTTTGTAGGGGCACTCGGTGAACTAATTGTGTTTAATGGGTTAATCGTAATATAGCCGCTATGCTCAATAGAAATCTGTGTAGGGGCATATCAACGAGGGACATTTCCGATTTACAACATTGTGAGCTACACGGATGGATGGATCGCGCCATGACGAGTCAGAAATAGTGCCACCTCTCTCGACAAGTAGTAATCAGCCTATGATTTGTAAGAGCAGTGTCCTCACCTTATATCAGTTAAAAAAATCATCAGCCATAGGCTTCATACGCTTAGAACGCTTCTTTTTTGATGTCCTTTTACGTTTAGCGCCACGTGTTGGTAACCGTATTGGTAACCGTATTGGTAACCCCTTCTTCCTGACAGCCTTCTTCTTCTTTCCGCCACGACGCATTTTTCTCTTTGCATCTTTGATGATTTCGTCCCCTGTACGTTTTAAATGTTTTTTTAGAGCTTCTTTAGGTTTAGTTCCACCCATTATGTCTTCTACCGCGTTAAAACCTGATTGTAAAGCCTTCCTCCGGAGATATCTAGCACTCCTTTTCAACATTGGGACAGCCGTGCGTAGTATGGTCGAAAAAATGTATCCAAGCCCACTCCCACGCTGATATCTCACCCCTCGATAGACTGTGGAAGGCCTTCGGTTCATTATAACTGAATGCGACGAAAGTGTAGCTTCACTGTTAAGCTCCCATCACCGAATGTGAATTTATTTCCCTCAATCGTTCATATATATATTGAGATATTGATTAAGAGATTAGTCACAACATTCACATAAAGGGACTTCTCATATGTAATGCTTAAACTCTTCTCTCTATGGTTGGGAATGTGTACAATGCGCAGCAGGCGCACCTGCGTTTCCCGAACAAATTGATGCTCCACAACATTGCTGTAAATATAGCACATGTCTGGGGATGGATAGCTTTCACCCAATTTCTCCAATTTCAACTGATACATGAAGCTGGACAAGTCATGTTTTGCCTCGTGAAAGGTGTCTCTTTGGAAGGCTGCACTATATTGACCCTCTGCCACAATATTTCTACTAAGCGTTGATTTTAACTTCAACGTGCGTGCAGGTGTATCGATGTTTACGACTTCAAAAAGTGAGTCGTTCGTCAGGTGCGACTTTTCAAGACTTGTTTAACCCCTTCAAAATGTCTGTGCGACTAAAACTAGACTCACGAGGGATCTGTAGGCCATGAACCTACGTGTCTCGCCCAATTCAACCGGTTAGTTGAATTAGGCGCAGGATTTAAATCTCTAACCGGGGGGAAGGGATCCGGCGCTCCAAATTTCCCCCATCTGAATTTTGAAACGTCACCGACCACGTGACCTCGCGGAATGCTCTATGATTCCAGCTAAATAGGTTCGGTAATAAGCTGAAAAATGCCAGGGACAGGTAATTGTTCTGTGCGACATAGCATGTAGCTGCATAAACTAGCCCAGACAGTTTGATGTAGCGGTATGGAGCCTTTTTTTTTAGGTTTCGTAAAGTTTTACGTACCCTATTTTTTTTCCTGGTCGCGAAGTCATCTAAATATTGAGACACGTGATTCATTGGCCGTCTTGCGGCCCACACGGGCCTCAACTCCCTATACGTTAAGTAATACGTAGCGCTAATAGGCTTAAGTCCCAAAGCCAAGTTACGAAAGATGATACAGTAGATTGACTTTAACGAGGTAAGCCCTAAGCTTTTGGCGACGAGAGTAGAAGGACAGCAACTGTCGATTGTGCTGGGAGGGGTTCTCTCCTCTCTCCATAGGGCATAATCCTGCACCCTGGAACAATATTGCTGCTACTGTGGGAGATAGGGTCGCGAAGAGCGTGGTATTGACTGTTACGTCTCGAGCCCGTCGTTCACGTTCAATCTGAGCTCACGGGTGAAGATCAATAGGTTACATTAACCTGCTTCTCGCTGATGTTCATGGCAAAGCGAACAAGTTGATTCAGATGCGGCGACCGGCCCGGGGAAGAACTATATCTCTCGCTCGCTCGGCTCTTTTCTTCGCTTTACCCGAAGACCCTGTAATCTTTTGAACGGTGTTATAGGAGCGGGTGTTTTGAAGAGCGTTCTAGTGGCTGCTACGTCTTGTTGTACATTATTTCATCACATTTAAACTGTGGTTCCCGGACGTGCCTTGTAGGTCAATCCTTCGCGCCTGGGCCCTACCTACCGACTAACGCCTCAGGTGTCCGAGGTGATAAGTCTCAGGTCGATGATTCGAATTACGTCCTCGAAATTCATCGACAGTTAAAAGGTCGTAGGTCCCTTTTAACGTAATCTATGAGAAATAGGTAAGTACCTTCTACCGCCCAGAAGGAAATATTCAAGCCATGTATGGGTTTATAGAGGAGGAAGTTGATGCTCTCCACCTCGACCGCATTTGACTCAAGTCAGATAATTTTTATAGGTAAAAATCGACTTGTGCGTTTCGCAAAAAAAATCAATCACATCGGTACGTAAAATTGAAAATAGGTCATAGGTCAATAGGTCAAGCAAAAAAATAAAAAATAGTAGGTCATAGGTGATAGGTCATAGGCAACTAACGACGAGCGAGAAAATCTCACAGATTGGGCTACGGAAAGTCGCCAAATCTTGTGAGTTTCAGTATGTAGGTATTTCATTTACAAGAGGTGAGTAAGTGAGTTTCTGTCCTGCCGACCTCATAAAAGTACCAATTGAATTAATTCCCGAGAGATGGTGAGATGGGGGTCTACCTAAAGCCAAACTCACAGGTTACCCATTGGGTATTGGAGTCTGTCTGTGGCTATGTCATAATGACCGATTCCTAGTGTTACATTTGTGCTATAGTACTGTACCTCACCGAACAGAACTGAGCGCATAGTGTTGTCTAAGGTTATGCCTAATTTTTCACACCCATCGACTCTTCTAAGGATCAGAAATATGATCTGTTCATTTTCAAGAGTTAAAAATTTGGAGGCTAGCAAACACCAATTTCGTACGAATTACGTTCCAACTCAATGGGCCCATGGAGTTATGTTACAAAGTTGGCCAGGGTGTTGTTAGGATGTACAGACAGAGAAGAAGAGGACGGGAGTGTGACATAGAAGTGGTTAGGCGCCATGTTGCATACTATTTAAGCTTCATTATTGCAGCAGCTTTTATATACGTGTTGAAGGTTTCTGGGTACCCTAGCCATTTCACCAGGTACATTTTTCTCTTTCCTGAACCTTTGCTGCCTAAATTTTTTTTCAAATTTAAACACATTTTTTCCTAAATTAAAAGACTTTCTGCAACTCATCGCGGTAAAAGCCTCCTGCGATTTCCTCCCCATTCAAATCTTGAACGTAATACATCATTATCTCGCCTTTAGGTCTCACAGCACTAATTTTAAAGATCTCACGTGTCCATCCTTGCTCAAATCCCTTCGCCAACTTATTTCCCGCACGTGATAGCCTTACATAATCATTGGTTTTGAAACGTGTAGAGTGTGGTGGCGGTGCTCCATCTCTTCTCACATCAGGCTCTGGGCGCGTACCTCTTTCTAAAACTTCGTTAGGTCTTGTGCCAATCGTGCTGTCGTGTGAACGGTTGTATGACGAGGCCAATGATCCCAGAATGTTTATATATCTGTATGTGTTTTTATGTGTAAAATAGCGATGCATGCGTTCCTTTATGGTCGTTGAACTCTTTCAGCTAAAGAGGCCTTATGTATAGAATTGCTATTGTAGTGACTGATATTAAACTCTGTCAGCATGTTCTGAAAAGATCGGCCTATAAATTCTTTCCCCATATCCATACAAAAATAGCCAGGAACACTGTTTTCTTTGAACATCAGCGTTTTGGTAGTTTTAGCAACTGTTTCAGGCCGATCTATTTTTCTGAGGAATTAGCCACAGATATCTCGAGAATACATCTATTATGAATGGGATGTAGCGGTAGCCATCAATATACACTGAATATCTTTGCATGTCTGTTAAATCTGCTTGCCAAATAGAGTCAATCGAAGCCACGGTTGTCTTAGCAGTTTTAAACTTTTTTCTCACAGGCTTATGAAGTGTATGAGCATCCTGCTCCCGCAAAAAAAATCTCAACATCTTTTTTCCCTACTCCATCATTGTAAACACCTCTGTACAGCCTATTAACACCGCCATAGGAGGCGGGGTTAGAAATGTCATAATAGCGTTTTCTTAATATGTTAGCCATTTGCGTATTTTAGAGACACGTGGATAAGGTTGGTCATTTGGTCTCTTCTTTCTCTTCTTCAGAGATGCTTCTGTTGGGAGTGATGGCGTACTCAGTTGTGGCACATGCGAGACTTGTTCCAAGTATTTTAACCTATTCAGATTTCCTATCAATGTTTTAGGGACATTTATTTGTTGTAGTCTTGCTTTAATATGTTTCCATCCTGCTGGTGAGGGTCTGTCCCACTTTCTCACCAGATCATGGACAATGTCGACCATACTGGATCCCTGTACACTTGATACCTCAACAATGACCTCGCCTGTATCGGTCCACTGTATGATGGGGTCCTCACTCAATAGATTATAAAGACTTAAGCCTTTATTCCTCAATGTATGTGGGACACTGCTTTCTAATACATGCTCAATGTGTTGTGTTCCGTTATTCTTTGGTTGGTCATCTATGACGTCGGACCAATGTCCTATGTCAACATACTCATCGTTGCTCGCGCTGTGCCTAATAACCAAGGGGAGCTCTGTCGGATTCTTATAATCTTCGTACTGATGAAGAAATTTCTGCAGAGCCTCTTGGTACAAGATCTTTTTCTCATCAGGTGACTTTTCACTGTTTAATAGGGCTAACAAGTCGCTTTCCATTCTTTTAAGTCTGTTTTTAAGGGGTTCTAGAACCGTGGCTGGATTCTTTGAATTTTGCAGTGAAGCATACACTTCGTGCGGAATCATTACCACTTTCTTCATTATAGTAATCTAGTCAGTAAAGGTTCCAAAACTGAAAATAAGATGGGGAGGAATGATCCCCCTCTTTGTACAAAAACTTACTTTTTCTTCCCCACAGTTTGACTTTTACGAGCTAGCGTACGTATTTTGTTCTTGTAACTACGTAGGCGAGCCTTCTGAAGGGGTTTCATTGGTGCATTACATTTTATAACATTAAGACAGATTTCACAGATGCATTTTAAAAAGTCGTAGTCGATATTTTTAACAAACATCTGTTGCAGTGCCCGGGGCAATTGATGATAGATTTTTATTAATTCACGGTATTTCTTCAGCCTATTTGTCATTCTGGAGTATATATACCGTTTCAGGCTCGTTTGGGAATATATTCGTTCTTAGAAACACCATAAACGTGTTTCGCGGGTGAAGGTCCCAAAGCAAATATCCGTAACGCCGACTTGTAGCTTCTTTATGAACCTCCAAAACTCCTTACGCTGATTCGGGAACATTTGATTGGCTAATACCCCAATTTCTGACACATCTCTATGTTGCGCTAATAAGACTAGATATTGTGTACTTTACGACACATCGCGCATGTATCTGTTTTTGAAAAATAGATTCTGATTGATGAAGAATACGTTTATGTTAAGATGGTGGGAAAACACTAAATAGTTCAGCAAACGTTTTATCCATTTCCAACATGAGATTGTCAATTACAATGACTGTATGCTCATTTCCCTTTAACGAATTAACGTCATATACACCTTTGTGGAACAAAATATCATCTTGGTACTCGTTGAACACTGACTAATTAGTCGAATAACACCATATTACTTTATGCACAAATTTTGAGAACATCTCCCCTTTATCTTTAATGATTTTAAGCATAAACACAGTTTTACCACATCCTGTAGGGCCAGATATAATACACGTGGAGGGGCGTGTGAACCTGAATTTTTCTACAGATTCCATCTCTAACACGCCACACCCCTAAGTGGGTCATTTACAAAATATAACAAAATTTAGGTGCGGAAGCATGATGAAGAACCCTCCACGTCAGGTATAAAGCGTGCCAGGATTGCGCCGGTTGTTAGACTTCCAGTAATAGAGCCCCAACGCTCTACGTCTTACGACACAACCCCCAGAATAGTACCTTCCTTAAATATACCCCCTTATTCCTGTTCAATTCTGGGTACTTCCTCCACACCAGCAGCAGCAGCTTCTCGTGAGGTGGAGGAATGTATAACATTCGAGTTGGTGCGCACCTTTACCACCACCCATGCCCTCACTAGAAGTCGGTACGTGATCAGGGTTGACCCTGGATCCATGTATAGCAACGGTTTTTGACTGCGACGCGTAGTTGAACGTATTGTGGAGTTTCCCATTCAGAAAAGCGACGAACGTGAAGTTCGGAAAAGGTTGTCCTTCAGATACAATTCAGATGACGGGGATATAGACAGAGCTGGGCAATAAATACATTGAATGTATTTAAATACTAAATACTAAATACATGGGAGAAATGTATTTAAATACTAAATACTAAATACATTTTACGAATGTATTTAGATACTAAATACAAAATACATCAATTGTATTTAAATACATTTGTAAATACATTTTAAATTGTTATCTACAGATATATCACTGTTTGATTCACCGGATTTGCTTGTTGAAGCCATGACACGCACACGATAAAGAAATCAACCGCTTTCGACTAAGAGTGGCACACAACTGATTGAACTGACACGTTGAAACATGAACCATGCTGTACTACACTGTCGACGCGTCGTACTGTGCTAGTACAGAACGTGTATTAAAACAGTAAAAGTATTTACATTTTTATATTTTGAGTATTTAAATACATTGTATTTAAATACTCATTAAAGTATTTAAATACTATATTTAAATACATGAAAAACAATGTATTTATAAATACAGTTCTAAATACACAAATGTATTTAAATACGTATTTAAATACAAATGTATTTAAATACTGCCCAGCTCTGGATATAGATGATTTTTGGGTAGTAATACCAATCAAACGATTGGGAACTGTAGACATAGAATATATCTTGGGTCGTATAATGCAGGTCTCTCAAAGTAGTACAGCCTTCAACATGTACAACTTCACGATAGATATTGATAGAATATTCCGGGTTGCGGGTCATAGTGCCACACCTTATACTCTTAATTTCAATTCTCCGATTACACTGTACAACAGTGAAATAAAAAACTGAAATGAGGTCGTCATTTTTATGGATAATTATATGCATAGATTGCGAAAATAACTCATTTATCTGTATCACCCACCGATTTTATGAAAATGACCACTGGTTCTCTGAACGCATCTTTTACATTTTGTTCATTCATGCATATGCTGTGGTGGTGGTGTTCGGCTCTGTGTTTCCACTTTGATTTTATGAAAAATTTCTTTCATTAATCATCTAAAACAAAATTGTCAGCCATATTTTATCATAAATCGGTGCTATAAGTGAGTATTATTGAATAACAGCTATCAAATTATGTATATTTCACCGACAACGTCTATATTGTGTGAAATTGCAAATTGATCTATCATTTTCTTTGCCTAGAGAGTGCAAAAATTCGCTAGACAGTTTTTGTTATATTTGTGGGACATTAACGTTAAAACAGTATAAAAGGAAGTTGACTTCTCATGTCAAAAAGCTTTATGAATTATACTTCGCATGCAAAGTTGGTGATCAGGACAAGCACTGGGCACCTCATATCCGCTGTGTGAGATGTGCAAGCTCGTTATCTGCATGGTTCAAAGGCCCAGGTCCTGGTCTGGGATTCGGTGTCTTAATGGTATGGAGAGAGCCGCTGAACCATTCAAATGATTGTTATTTCTGCTTAACGAACATCACAGGTTTGAATCTTTTATTTTTCTGAATATTCATCAAATTTGGTGTTTCTAGCACATTTTAGCATATCCTGCTCTGCATAATGTATTACACAATTATGCTATCTTAAGTAGTCAACAATGTCTATTGTCTCACATTACAGGTTGCAACATAAAATGGAAAAAGGCTATAGTCTACCCAAATCTTCGTTCTGCTCTGCGTCCTGTGGAACATTCTACAGATATACCCATCCCTCGTCCTCCAGCTGAAATGCCGACCGATAACACAGACTATGACAAATCGGAATCAGACGGTGAATGCTATGATGCTTAAGTCGAGTCCAAGAAAGAACAACATATCACGCAGCCTGAACTCAATGACTTGGTCCGTGATTTAATACTTACCAAGCAACAAAGTGAACTGCTGGCCTCACGTCTACAAGAATGGAATCTGCTGGCCAAAGACGTACGTTATTGCATTGATATACATGGTCTGTTCGATGCTCTGGGTTTGTGCTATGAACCGATTGAGTGGAGATTGTTCATTGATGCATCTCTGTACAGTGTTAAGGGTGTACTACTACACAAAGGGAACACAATGCCTTCTGTTCCGATCGCTCATTCAGTCGTCTTGGGAGAAACGTATGACAATGTTGCTTTTATTTTGGACTGTATAAAATACAATGAACATGAATGGCTTATCTCCGCAGGTTTGAAGGTTGTGGCTATTCTCACACCAACACAGTCTGGACTTTTTAATAATTCGCGATAATGTTCATTGTCATCGATTTTATCTGGTGTTGTGGCCCACACTCAATCATTTTGGTAGTTAGGCCGACGTGTTACGTAAACAAAAAATTCATCGGAGACAGCTAAATGCATGAAATCATCCACATCCCACTCTTCAAGATAATGGGCAAACCACATTCTGTCATCGATGTTAAGTTGAGGTTTTCTTGGCTTTGGAAGTTCATGCCAAGGCTTTAAACCTTGCCTATGACGGTACAGTCGAATGATCTCACCACTAACGATCTTTCCTCTCAACACTTCGATCTCTCTAGAAAGTTTAGCCCAGCTGTTTTTCCGCTTACGCGTACCGCTTTCAATGATGTCCTTTGTTTCCTGAGAGAGTGGCAAATTTGGGCTCCCAGATTTGGTTGTATCCATTTCACATTCATCCAAAGTTTTATTCCAATTTCTTTTGACGAAGTCCTCACTTCTTCGCAACTTTTTGGCAACCCATGAACGTGTTATGAAGGTGGCTCCAGCATCACGAGCTTCCCGAAATGTTATTGCTCGTATGCGATCTATCACACGTTGCTTCTCCGAATCACCAATTAATTGAGAAGCCATTATATTATCACTTTATCAACTAGAGTAATTTTAATACCTGCAAAAAATAAAGAATTTTATATATTTTTAAAACCACTCAAAACTATTTCGATATAAGTAAATATGTAAGCTGCAAATGGGGGGCTAAAGTTTTTTAGAACCTCTTATATATTAAATAAGTCTCGTATGTATTGTTATTTCATATGATGAATTTCACAATTAAACACTTGAAATGAATGAATGATGCAAATCCACAAGGGAAAAGAAAAATTATTTCAAGTTCTTTCGTGTATTCAGATATACACCTCGTCAGGGAATGAATGGAAAAGGCAAGATAACCAGAATATATACAGCGGGACGGAAAAACAAAAAGATTAGTACATGATTAACAAGAGTTAATGAGAAGCAAAAGGAATTTTAACAGGATATTCTCAATTCTATACATTCCACGCTGTATTTGAAATTATTTTTAACATGGATAAATGCACATTCTAGAATTCGCCTTTACTGCCTGTATTATAATTTCTTTTCATTACTGTTGCAAATATATATTAAATAAACAGAGCATGAAGATATATTTTATTTCTTCCTTTCCACTGTATATGTATGTGATACACGTCAGAAAATTTTTTAAAGTAATATACATTCAAGGGATATAACGTGTATATATGTTAACCCCTCCGCCAATGGCCGGGGTTGGTTCGGAGTCGACGGGGGTTCTGGTTAGGAGGTAGCAACGGATATTTCTCGCGATAGTTTTCTTCTATAACATTCTAATTTTTTCTCTCGCTATAGGGTCGACAGACTGTTAACCCCCTTTCTATGATACTCTGATACTTTCTCTGAAGGTTCGCCAACTTCATTTTTATAACTTATCGACTTTATTGACTGAGTTCTCGGACGAGGCACGGCTCGAAGGAAAAGATTAAAATCTTTCTTTCACTGGAATTTACTTCTAAAAATGTACAGGTAGTGTTCTGAATTTACAGAGGTAGAGGTTCGACCGCTTTCGACCATGGCTCAGGCCTGAATCTAAAAAAATTAAGGAGGCAAGGGGCCCCTGCCCCCTCCTCTGGGAATGAAGTCTAAGAAGAAGTAGAAGTCGAAGTCGAAGTAACGTTATTTTACAATTATCATACATGCTTTATATATAATCTAAAGTTTGGGGGAGTGCAGTTTGAAGGTTAAGTTTCTCCTTTTAAACACGTGATCAGAATTTTGAAAGATTCCAAATAAAAATAATAAAAAAAAAATAATATGATAAAAAATATTCGTATTTTCGCCAAGTATGCATTTCTAAAGGGCGACATAATTTCGGAGTAGTACATTGAGTGCAATCTAAGTACATCACTGAGTACGTTGTAATTTTGGTTTATTACAATTATGATTATAATTACCAATTAATTCACATTCACTTATTATCGTTAATTACAGTTCCATTAAAGTACATTCACTACGTCATTAAGTACATTATATACATCATTAAGTACATTAATTACATCATTAAGTATATTAGTCACTTACAATTCTTACAGTGTTTTTATATTTATATATGGTTATTAGTACAAAACAAAATACATGGGCACATACGGTATATATTTATATACATGACACACGATATAACATAACGCATGATAATGTTTTATAAATTCGAATCAGAGCGAGAGGAGATTTTACGTTTTCAGATGTCAATTTATGCTGTGATCATCGAATTGCGTACACTTGCATAAGCATTTTCGAGTTTATTGCGAGAGGCGAAATAATTAAAAATACAAAAATAAAAAAAATAATACGTGCGAACGTATTTGCACGACTTTCAACGAACAGGTACGGATGCATAAAGATTTGTACGCATTTCATAGACTGACACGAGTAAAAATGAATATATAATAAAATTGATATAGGATAATGGTCAAGATAAGATATGGACGTATGGATGAATATGGTCGAATAATAGTTATATTGCATCATACCAGACAAGCCATAGCATATAAATAACGAGATATAAATTGTAACGTTTTCATACGTCAATTCATAATGAATATGCCACTCCTATTCAATTCGTACATACAGTACAAGTCATTATTGGGAGGATTTAAAAGAAACGAATTTGAGACAAAGGCTGGGTATTAAGGACTAAGAAGTACAACTACTGGTTCCAATCCTGTTATATGCAATGTGTATGCATAATCTAATAGAATTTAGGGACGAGGGTTAGATGCAAGACAACCATAATAGAATAGCACAACAGAAAGCACAAATCGAAATTCTATCCAAACTCACTCAGGCGAATTTGGTTTCTCATGTAAAAATGAACATTCAAACATAAAAACCATACAACATAAGTACTGCATGAAGACGATGAATATAAGGATCCACATAAGAATTATATAATGATTATATAGGAATTATTCATTGTTCATTTTTACAGGGCTCTCTCCTCCGAAATGATATTAATACAATAATATAATATCCTAACTAATTCAAACTAGATGATGAGTAATGGTTTTTATAATTACAAACTTATATAAAACACATGAGTTGGGTTGGTTATGTACAATGCACAGTATATCAAATCTTTAACATGACACTTGCTTAGAGTTATTATAAAATATAAAAAATTCAAAGATTAATACTTTGATTTTATGCAAACAGAATAAAAGGTTTAATATGTTAATTTAGACAAAAAATTAAATTAGACAACAATGATACAGGGTGTCCATAAATGTTTACCCTGAAAACAGTATGCTCCAATGTTTTAATAACGAATCTTACATCCGTTTTCTTTTTACAGGTGATCTCGTACACGCATAGAGTTTCTGTGCTGGTGTGGTTCGTCTACCGCATTCACCGCTAGGAGCGCTGTAGTAGCTGTTCAGTTAAGATGGCGTCTGTGACAGAAAAGGTACAATGTGTTGTGTGGCTTGCAGAAACAAAATCTCCTGTCAGTGTTCAGCGAAGGTTCAGAACAAAGTATGGAAAGAATCCACCTAATGTGAAGTTAATTAAGTCGTGGATGAAAAAATTCTTGGAAACTGGAAACGTGAAAAACAGAAAGAGCAGTGGTAGACCATCAGTTTCCGATGGGATGGCGGAAAACATTAAAACTGCTTTCACACGGTCACCAAGGAAATCGGTGAGACAAGCTTCATGCCAACTAAAGATACCGAAGTCTACGGTGCAAAAGGTGTTACACAAACGTTTGAAGTTACACGCCTACAAGGTACAAATTGTTCAAGAACTGAAGCCTGATGACCGTCCAAAACGTGAACAATTCGCTATTGACATTTTGAACAGCATTGACGAGGATAATGACTTCTTGTTACGTGTCTGCTTTTCAGACGAGGCTACGTTTCATCTTAGTGGTAGAGTCAACAGACACAATGTGTGTATTTGGGGATCGGAAAACCCACGTGCCGTAAGGGAGCATATTCGGGGCAGTCCGAAGATCAATGTCTGGTGTGGACTAATGCATGACCAGATAATTGGTCCTTTCTTCTTCGCTGAGAACACTGTTTCCGCAACTGTGTACCTGGATATGCTCACCAATTACGCCATCCCCCAGCTGCAGGACAGGCAGCCAACTCTCATCTTCCAACAAGATGGGGCACCCCACCATCGGGCGCATGTTGTTCGTGAAACTCTCGACGCAACATTTCCAAATCGATGGATTGGCAGGGACGTGCCAATCCCATGGCCCCAAGATCACCAGACATTACCCCGCTGGATTTCTTTCTCTGGGGTCATGTTAAAGATTTGGTTTATGAAACAGTTCCAGATATCAAGACATTGCGAAAACGCATTACGAATGCAATTGCAACAGTTAACCCACAAATGTTGAAAAATGTGTGGCGTGAGTGTGAATGCTGTTTAGACATTTTGCGTGCCACTAGGGGTGCACATGTGGAAGCTTATTAAGTTCATTAACTATGTATCAAAACTTTGTATGTTTATCTACTTATGATTAAAACTGTGTTTGAATACGAGTGTTTATTTAAAAGTTATAGCATGCTTTAATCAGGGTAGTCATTTATGGACACCCTATATTGTTAAATTTTTAAAAAAAAATTATTTTCCTGTGGAAAAAAATACATACCTAATGAATAGTAGGTAAAAGGGAAATTTAAATTTTAAGGTTCAGGAATTTTCAAAGTTACCCTGATCGTACAGTTAAAAAAACTAATTTTACCGACTAGTGTAGGTAAAAATCGAATTACGTAATGGATGATGTATAGACCTGTGTTCAAGTGTGTATTTTATAATTTTGAGGGACAGATTAGCTTAGAGGGTTGTTAAATTAACTGAATAAATGCATGAGCTAGATATATATAGTAAGCAAAAATGATTAAGATTAAATAGCATAGTTAGCACTTACACGCAATGAAATAGTTTATTGTGATATCCAATGATTTTAGCATAAGGTTTGTATATATAGTATATATAGTGGGCATACATGTGTGTGTGTGTGTGTGTGTGTGTGTGTGTGTGTGTGTGTGTGTAAGGATTCGGGAGGTTTTCGAATTAACAAAGTTATATAATAATTAAATTGAGAGTAGGGTTATAGAGTCCTTTAAGTTTAAAGTCAATTATTATTAAATCCTAATACAGGTTCACTGTAAAAGTGACTTGAGGTACGAGCGAATTCGAGTATGTGTCAAAAGTAATAAAATTCAATTAGGGGATTTTACGTAATTAAATCAGTTACACGTATTAAGTTAATAAAAAAACGCACTTAGAGGATCTTACAAGTAATGATAGTAAATCTCACGGTATTAAAATTGAATTTCGACATACAATTAAATTCGACTACTAACATTCATAGCCATATAGTAGTGTGTCAAATTGAATATAATTTTCGTTTGATACCTTAACAGATGGTATAATAATAATTTAACGACAATTACTCAATATTAATAGAATAAAAACAATATATAGAAATTGAAAATAGAAATCAATTATAAACTAGAATAAACTGAACATATTATTCTTAAAAATAAACAAAACCAACTTAACCTAAATTGAGGTTATGTTCGGTCATAACGGGTAAATTTTACGAACATACGGAGCAAGATAAATTAGGTGCATGGTTAGGTGGTCATACGATAGGCCATGCGGGTCATATGGTTACAGGGGACTCGCGATCTGCCCGGAAAACAGTGGACTGACCATGCGAGCCTTGCTCACTCAAAAAAGAGGTGGTTTATCGGGAAGTCATGATGTCTGAAATCGACAATACATCTTTTCTTGAGCACTTTGCTCTTTAGAAAAAGATTGCTTGTCACACTGCTCATAGCAAAAATTAAAGGAGGTAAAACAAAACGGATGGACGGCATGTTCCTCAGCAAAGTAATTTAAAAAGGAAGTCATTGGGACATGAACGATTAATTATTACACAACTATTATCATCACATATATATTACAATAATTATCAAAATCATTATGAACAATTGTAAATCTGTTTTTGTTACAAGAAAATATATAATTTCACCTATATATTTATATACGCAACAACTGCATGCAAAAAGGAGACAAATCGGTCAATTTCCTTCTTACAACAAAAAAAAAAGAAGGTTGAACTAAAGACAAAACCGGTCAATTCAGGTTGAATTTAATTTTCTCTTATAACAAAAAGAAAGGTTGAATTAAATTCTCTTAAATTACATTCTCTTAAACTAAATTCTCTTAAACAACAAGAAAAGTTGAATTCACTTGATGGGACTTCAAAACTGAGACTTGAAACTAACTTCAAAACTGACTGAAACTGACTTCAAAACTGACTGAAACTGACTTCAAAACTGACTGAAACATACTTCAAAACTGACTGAAACTTCGAAACTACTTGAAACTGATTAACTTCAATCTGACTAACTTCAATCTGACTAACTTGGAACTGACTTGAAACTTGAAACTGACTTGAAACTTGAAACTGACTTAAAACTTGAAACTGACTGAGACTTGAAACTGAAACTGACTTGGAACTGAAACTGACTTGGAACTGAAACTGACTTGAAATTGAAACTGACTTGGAACTGAAACTGACTTGGAACTGAAACTGAATTGGAACTGAAACTGACTTGAAACTGACTTCCAACTGAAACTGAAACTTCTGACTTGAACTCTATCAAGTATCTTGAAACTGAACTGACTGAAATTGACTGCACTTGAACTCTATCAAGTGGAGTCTATTTTTCTCTGGGTTTGGTTGTCCCTCTTGGAAGCAACCAACTGAAACTAACTGAAATGGACTGCACTAAACTGCTATCAGTGGAGTCTACTGAAAGTGAAATTGACTTGCACTTGAACTGCTATCAAGTGGAGACTATTAATCTCTGGGGTTTGGTTGTCCCTATTGGATGCAACCGACTGACTTGAACTGCTATCAAGTGTCTCTATAAACTCTCTCTTTCTCTATTATAATAATAATGCACAATAAATGCACAATAATTTCAAGTCAATTTAATTCAATAATTTGAAAAAAATTGTAAACAAAAATAAAAAATGTAAACATTTCACTCGAATGTACGCGAAGGTACGGTAATATCATGTTTGGTACATAAAATAAAATTATTCTATACTAACTATAATAGTGAAAATAACTTTGTGACATTAACTCTGTGACATTTAACTCTGTGACATTTAACACTGTGACATTTAACTCTGTGACATTTAACTCCGTGACATTTAACTTCTGTGAAAATTAACTTCTGTGATAATTAACTTCTGTGAAAACTAAGTTGTGTGAAAATTAAGTTGTGTGAAAATTAACTTCTGTGAAAATCAACTTCTGTGAAAATCAACTTCTGTGAAAATTAACTTCTGTGAAAATAACTCTTTCAATAAAAAAAAATGTATCACTGGTGTCTGAAATGTTCACTGTGTTTCTTGTTAATTCTGGCTTAATACTAGTTAACTGTTAATAATGCTGTCTTCTCAACTGTTTACAAATTACTTTAAAGAAAAAGAAACTGTACTTAACAAAATTTCTACGGCGAAATCCCTAGAGACGTGTCCTGAAGACGTCTCTTGCTGGCTACTTCTTGTAGATGAGACGAGACCTGGATAACTTGGAGTCGTTACACACCGGTTCAAGGGTAGATGTGACGAACTGGAAGTCGTGACACGCCGGCCAAATGATGGTTCTTATTATCTTGGTAGTAGGATCGCCACAATTTTTATCCTGATGCAGAGTAATTTCTATCCTGGCCAAAGGGTGGCCACTTGTTAAAATCCTGGCTACAGGGTCGTCACTTGTCAAAATCCTCCGTCTATGGGCGTGGTTGGTTCGGAGTCGACGCGGGTTCTGGTTTGGATATTTCTCCCGATATTTTTCTTCTATAACATTCTAATTTTTTCTCTCGCTATAGGGTCGACAGACTGTTAATCCCCTTTCTATAATACTCTGATACTTTCTCTGAAGGTTCGCCGATTTCCTTTTTATAACTTATCGATTTTATTGATTGAGTTCTCGGACGAGAGCACGGCTCGAAGGAAAAGATAAAAAACTTTCTTTCACTGTAATTTACTTCTAAAAATGTTCAGGTAGCACTCTGAATTTACAGAGGTAGAGGTTCGACCTCTTTCGACCATGGCTCAGGCCGGAATCTAAAAAAATTGAGGAGGCAAGGGGCCTCTGCCCCCTCCTCTGGGAGTGAAGTCTGAGAAGAAGAAGTCGAAGTCGAAGTAATCGCAGTAACGTTATTTTACAATTATCATACATGCTTTATATATAATCTAATTTTTCAGGGAGTGCAGTTTGAAGGTTAAGTTTCCCCTTTTAAACACGTGATCAGATTCCAAATAAAAAAAATAAAAAATAATATAAAAAATAATCGTATTTTCGCCGAGTATGCATTTCTAAAGGGCGACATAATTTCGGAGTAGTACATTGAATGCAATCTAAGTACATCACTGAGTACGTTGTAATTTTGGTTTATTACACTTATGATTATAATTACCAATTAATTCACATCCACTTATTATCGTTAATTACAGTTCTATTAAAGAACATTCTCTACGTCATTAAGTACATTATATACATCATTAAGTACATTAATTACATCATTAAGTATATTAGTCACTTACAATTCTTACAGTTTTTATATTTATACATGGTTATTAGTAGAGCACAAAGTACATGGTCACATACGGTATATATTTATATACAACATTACACACACGATATAACATAACGCTTGATTATGTTTTATAAATTCGAATCAGAGCGAGAGGAGATTTTTCGTTTTCAGATTTCAATTTATGCTGTGATCATCGAATTGCGTACACTTGCATAAGCATTTTCGAGTTTATTGCGAGAGGCGAAATAATTAAAAATAAAAAAATAATACATGCGAACGTATTTGCACGACTTTCAACGAACAGGTACGGAGGCATAAAGATTTGTACACATTTCATAGACTGACACGAGTAAAAATGAATATATAATAAAATTGATATAGGATAATGGTCAAGATAAGATATGGACATATGGATGAATATGGTCGAATAATAGTTATATTGCATCATACCAGACAGGCCATAGCATATAAATAACGAGATATAAATTATAACGTTTTCATACGTCAATTCATAATGAATATGCCACGGCTATTCAATTCGTACATACAGTACAAGTCAATGAAGTCATTATTGGGAGGATTTAAAAGAAACGAATTTGAGACAATGACTGTGTATTAAGGACTAAGAAGTACAACTACGGGTTCCATTCCTGTTATATGCAATGTGTATTCATAATCTAATAAAATTTAGGGACGAGAGTTAGATGCAAGACAACCATAATAGAATAGCACAAATCAAAATTCCATCCAAACTCGTACTGCATGAAGACAATGAATATAAGGATCCATATAAGAATTATATAATGATTATATAGGAATTATTCATTGTTCATTTTTACACACACACACACACACATATATATATATATATATATATATATGGGGGAGGACATAAGCCAGTACGACTGGCTGTGCCAACTGACAGTAAGGAGGAGGGGGAGAAGGCATATATATATATATATTAGGGTGTCTCTTATTTTCGAAGTGTTGATTTTTTTAGGTTGCGCCCCCTCAACCAGTTCCATTGGTTGAAAAAACATCACATATAAAATTTTTGTGGATTGAACAATTTTTAGAGGTCGCCTCCGCTTATTAAAGTTCATAAAATATAGCTATTATTTATGCAATTAATATTTGAAATTACTAGCAGTTGTCAAGTATACTAAATATATGTTTTTAATTAATTAATCATCATATTTATGATGAATTCAATTAAATGAATATATTAGAGATAGTTGTCAAGTTTGTAGCTGAAAATATTGCTTGATAAGACAAGATCAACCTGTTTAAACATGTTTCATCAAGAATGCTCCAGATTATGTTGCAATTGTTTATTTGTCATCATTCAGTGTTCTGCTGTCATAAGTAAAAGGTGTGTAACTGTGTATCACTATACTTCTTTTTTGCTATTATCAGATAATAAACTATGTTATTTATATTTTTCACAATTATTTATACTGATTTTGTTATTAGTGTTTGAAAAAAATTTAATGAATTTAATGAAAAAATTAGAATTTATGCTCTTATACACATATTATGAAGTTTTAAACAATGTTGCTATTTGTCACAAAGAATTTAATTTAGTTCAATGGAAATTTTACCTGACATGTGTTTCATGATCTGTGTTTCTATCAGTGGCGTCACTAGAGGGGTGCGGGGGGTTTTTGTGCAGTGTTTGAGCAGAAATTTATTATTTTTTATAAAAATATCCCTGTAGTTAGTTATAACAACAAAAACATTTTTCGTAAGCCCAGCTTACATGTATCAATATACCTACAAGGCTAAAACTCTATGCTAATTTACTTTTTGAACCTTCTAATGCGCTCCGGTCAGAGCTGTCATTATTACCCAATTACAATGACGCTTCGAATCACGTGGTTTCGTCTGCACGCTCTACAAGCACGCGCTGTTGTTTTCGTTGCTGCTGGTGTTTTTATAGTCGCTGATTTTGTCAAATTTTCTGTTGTTTTAGCTACAATATTGTGGTAATTAGTATTTGTGAACCTATATCAATAACTTTTTTGAGAATGAAGTAGTAATTAAAGGAAAAGAAGGAGAAAAATAAAAAAAGGCTTCCGCTCAGTTGTTGCAGCCTCTGTCTTTATGATGTTGCAGCCTCAAATTTATGAGTATATTTCCATATGCATTTGTCTACAACTTCTACATTATTTGGGCCGTTATTGATTATGCAAACCTAATCCATTAATGTATCTCATGTAACGGTAAAGTTTAACGTTAAAATGAACATAATTTTGATGTAGTTCTTAAACGTTTTTACTTCGAATTCTATTGTTTTCTTACCGAATTTTCACTTTAACCACATGAAACTATGTAAATGTAAATACATTTAGGCTGTGCGTATGATATTGTAATTTAAAGGAGTAATTTTAATTTTGCTAGTTGTTTATGTCACTACTATTGCCATTACATTCAGTGATATACGGGAATTACGATTTACGAGTAACATTAGTACAAAAAACATTACTAAGGATTCTGTATGGTCTGGTACGGGAGGAGGTCCATGGGGGGGGGGTGACACCATGAGTTACCGCACTGGGTGACACCAACCCTAGTGACGCCACTGTTTCTATTTCCAATAAAATAGCAAAATATAAATTTCTACTACAAAAATATTTATTCCTTGTTTCTTAGATTAAAAAATAATAGGAATAATAATTGAGAAAAATACGTTAGATTTATAAAATAGACCAAATTAACTTTGTCTACCAAATTTTTTTTTTTTTGTAATTTAAAAAAGTCAAAACAGTGATTTAGCCCTGCTCTACAAAACCATAACACTACATTAATATTTTGTTTTCTTATTTTGCAGATGAATACAAGAAGACCATTCTATTTGCTCGGATCTACAGTAGATGATATTAAAGGCTCAAAGCTGCCCCCATATAGGCAAGCTTTTGGTTATTTTATGCACCTCCACAGAGAGAAAAACATGACAATCCGCGATGCTCTGCGTCAATCTATTCGAGCCACAATAGTTATCTGGGATAAGGCCAATATTCCTACTCAGCAGGAACCTCGTGCCATGAAGAAGTTAGAGAATTTCTTTAACGAATGGACTTGCTTAAAGAAGCATGCTTCCAGAACAAGCCAGAGCCATAAAACCAAGGAGGCTGATTTTGTAGAGCGATTGGAAGATCTCTTTGACATCGCCCATGGAGACGCTGAGAAGCTGATCAAGAATCGTGAGGACTGGGAGTTCCTTCAACTGCAAAGACAAAAAGGTCGTCCTGGCTCAATCGGTGGTGTGGACACTGTACATCTTCACCGCACAAAAAATGCAGTCAAACGGTTGGAAGCTGAGGCAGAGAGAAAAAGAAAGTCAGAATCTTTGATGGAGGCGTCTACTAGTCAAGTTGTACTGGCTTCTTCCACATCTTCCAGCAACACTGATGAAAGTGAGAATGAGGAGGAGGAGCCCAAAGGAGCTTGTGCTTTACCAAAATCTAAGAAAAACGAGGCATGAAAAACATCATGACTATTCAGATGTCTGCTGCCCTGGATCGTACACAAATTTCCTCTAGAAAGGCAACATTTATCCTCGCAGAGGCAGCTAAAAGCTTTGGTTTGGACGCTTCAGATTACAACATAAACCAACATTCTATCCATCGCCTTCGAAATAAGAACCGAGCTCGTCATGCTAAAGAACTTAAGGAGCATTTCCATGGAGAATGTTCTATGACAGTCCACTGGGATGGCAAGATGATGGAGGACCTCACCTCGCACAAGCACATTGATCGTCTCCCAGTACTTGTGTCAGGACCTGGTGTTGAACAGCTGCTTGGTGTCCCCAAAATCCCAAACTCAACTGGAGAAGCACAAGCTGAAGCCGTCTTTAACTGCCTGAATGAATGGGGAATTACAGAGAGAGTAAAAGCAATTTGTTTCGATACAACAGCTTCAAACACGGGTCAATATAGTGGAGCCTGTGCTCTCATCGAAGCAAAATTGGGACATGATGTTTTGTACTTGCCTTGTAGACACCATGTTTTAGATTTATTGTTGGGAGCTGCATTTGAAGCAACATTGGGATCTACATCAACTGGTCCAGAGATATTGATCTTTAAGCGTTTTCGTGACAATTGGACTTCTGTTGATCAAAGCCAGTTCCAAACAGGTGAGACAGACACGATTACTAAAGAAGCAATTATCCAGTCTAAAACTGAACTAATTCAGTTTGCTAGATCCCAGGCACCTATGCTACGGGATGACTATCAAGAACTTTTGGATCTGTCCATCATCTTTCTTGGAGGTGTCCCCAATAAAGGCATCAAGTTTCGTGCACCAGGTGCCATGCATCGAGCTCGCTGGATGTCCAAAGCGCTCTATTCTATCAAGATGTGGCTTTTTCGAAACCAGTTCAAGATGACTAAGACTGAAGAACGAGGAATTCGAGATCTTTCCCTTTTTTCTGTTCTCATCTATATGAAGGCTTGGACAACATCCTCACTCCCTATTGAAACCCCATTTAATGACTGGCTCCTTATGAGGTCATTGATTAATTATCCTAACAAAAAGATTTCTGATGCAACTAAAAAAAAGCTCTCTAACCACTTATGGTACCTGTCTGAAGAAGCAGTTGGTCTTGCTTTCTTTGATGAGCGAATTACTACAGATGTAAAGAAACGCATGGTAAAGGCATTAGAAGATGAGTCCACTGATAGACCACCCAAGCGTCCTCGGATTCCTGAATCGACCTTCTGCTCTGGTGAAGGACTACACCAACTTGTTACAAGAAATACTAGAGAATTCTTTACTAAGCTGAATTTGCCAGAAGGATTTCTGAACAAGGCACCCAGCACTTGGACATCCAACTGTGAATATTTAAGGGCCAGAGCTATTGTTGCAGCTCTATCTGTTGTAAATGACCGGGCAGAACGTGCAGTAGCTTTAGTTCAAGAGCTGAATAAGAAATTGACAGTGGGGGAAGAGCAGCTCCAGTTCCTGCTCCAAATTGTTGCAAAACACCGCCAGAGTCACCCAGTTCCATCAAAAACTGTTCTTCTCAAAAAATAACCATCAATGAGGTCGCACCTTAAAATACACCATATTGTATAATCATTGTATATTAAATAAATGTTGTATAAGGAAATAATGCTAATTAAAGTAATTAAAGTATGTAAATAGCACTGGCATTTTGAATTTATCTCTATATAATAAACTAATGGTTTTTTTTTGTAGCAATGCTTCATTGCTGATTGTATAAAAAAAGAGCCAGGAAGGATTTTGGATAGGAGAAAAAGGATTGGGATAAAGAAGGATTGAGGACCAAAGGATGGATTATAACAACATCAAGGATAGGTTAGAAAAGGATCAATGATAAATAAGAAGGCCTATACTTATAAAAACGAATCAAACTAAAAAAAGAAGGAAGGAATTATGTGTATAATGAGCATAATCATATGTCAGGAGCTATTATGCCATGGTCACCATTTTTATTAGCCGGGGGCGACCCCTAAATATGAGCCAATTTGTGTCAAACTTTCAAGTTTTAGTTTTTATGCTAAATGGAACTATTTTAGGGGGCGCAGATAAAATAATTCAACATTTCAATTTTTTACTACCGAATAAGAGACACCCTAATATATATATATATGGGATGAATTTCACAACTATACACGTGAAGTGAATGAATGATGCAAACCCACAACGCGAGGAAAAAGAAAAATTATTTCAAGGCTTTTCCTGTATTCTTGATTCCCTGATGAGGTGTACTTTGGAATCATTTTTCTTTTTCCTTGTGTGTTTGCATCATATATATATATATATATATACAGGGTGGCCCAAAAAAAATGGCACCAATTTTCAGAAGTGATATCTCAATAACCATTGCAGTTAGGGATTTTAAAAAACAACCAAATGAAAGATAATTATTTTTTCTTTAAATACTTATTCAATAGCTTGATGGTTATAAACCCATGTAATGCCAAAAATTGGCTTATAAAAAAAATATACAAAAAAAAGTTGCGCATTTATATTTATTCCTTTTATTTTTTTCTAATTAATTATCTTCGAATTTACGGTCTTTAAACGAAGTTCTGTGGTTTTAAGTTAAACCTAATTTTCAATAAATGGCTCAATCTGCCCTCCATTATGGTCAACCACAGCCTGTAATCTCGCCCTCCATTTTGAAATTGCCTTTGAGATCGTCACTTGTGAGAGATTTTCCCATGCAGCCTGAATTCTTTCACGAAGATGGTTCACATCACGGATTTTCTGACCATGGTAGACTTCTCTCTCTAAGGCAGACCACACAAAGTAGTCAATGGGGTTTAGATCTGGGCTGCATGGTGGCCAATTATTTGGTTCGATAAAACCAGGACAATTATTATTGAGAAATGTTATTGTTTCCTTGGCTGTATGAGATGGGGCTCCATCTTGCATGAACACAAAATCAGTGCTCGTCTCCTTGATCTCTGACAACATTGGAGACAAAATGTCATTACAGTAGTAAATTGAGTTAATTTTAACGCCTCGCTGAATAAAACTGATGGATGTTTTGTTCTCAGATGACGCTGCAAGGGAAACCATTATCGAATCTGAAGTGTTTTTTTTCATGCAAAAGTCGTTTTGGGTCAACATGTGTTTTTGTCGCCACTGCTGCACGAACCCGATCATTTTGGGTATTTCGTGGTGTTTCGACCGTAAATCGTTTCTCATCAGAAAACCAAATTTTTTTCACAGACTCATTTGACCGAAATCTTCGCAATAGATTTTTACATCGATGGAAACGTCTTTCTTTCACAGGCTCCGATAAAGCAGTAACCTTCACCCTCTTAAATGTTTTCAACCCAAGATCTTTTCGAATTATTCGCTCTACTGATGAACGTGAAATCCCGGTTTCTTTCGCAACTTCACGTTCACTTTTACTTGTTCCCGGTTGTTCCTCTTGACTTAAAACCATTTCATTTACTTTTTCAATGTTTTCTGGCGTTCTAATACTTTTTGGTCGACCACTTCCCGGACGCCGTTGACTGCTGCCGGTTTCTTTAAGTTTTTGTAAAAAATGTGCCACAGTTCTTTTTTTCCAATTTCTATTTGGAAATTCGTAAAGGATTCTGTTTAATGAATATCCTTTTTCTTTACGTAGTGCTTGTATAATGTTCTTATCAGATTCTCTCAATCCCATCTTGAGGGGTCTGGAATAGAAAAATTTCATTTAAAATTAGGATCAAGGAATAAATATAAATGCGCAACTTTTTTGTATATATTTTTTTGGGAAGCCAATTTTGGGCATTATATGGGCTTATAACCATCAAGCCATATAATAAATATTTAAAGAGAAAAGAATTATCTTTCATTTGGTTGTTTTTTTAAGTCCCTAGCTGCAATGGTTATTGAGATATCACTTCTCAAAATTGGTGCCATTTTTTTTGGGCCACCCTGTATATGTATGTGTGTGTGTGTAAAAATGAACAATGAATAATTCTTATTTTCTTATTTTCTTATATTCATTTTTGCATATAGATTCCAAACTCGCGTAACGCTGACTGTAGGCCAATATGGAACGCAAGTTCGGATAATTTTTTTAATTTTATTTCTACTTTATTTTTGCTGAATAATTGATGAATTATTTCTTTTTAAATTACTTAATCATTTTTTTAGATTTAGCATAATAAGGTAATCGTGTTAAATTCTGCAATGTTCATTTTCTCTATACCGTCTCTCTGCGTTATAAAAGATGAAGTCGTGTCTTGCTTAACACCTAATCTTAAAATTTAAGCACTTAATTTTGGCTCATATGCACACTTAATTTTAATCCATAATAAAATGCATATTTCAATTTCCATTTTTGTTAACTCGGCAGATCATAATAACATCAGATCTGTGAACATGCGGTTTAAAATTAAAATATGGTTTCATTTTCATATATCTTGCTTAACTGTCTAGACATTGTTAGAGCTAAAATATTTACCTTATCTTTAAATATTTTGCAAAATAATTCAGCCTATTGAAAATTAAAAACAAGACAGGTGAACATTAAATAATACTGGGTATATAAATTTGAATATTTTTTCAAATTGTTATTCTAATTCTGTTTTATCTGACTTAGGAGCTGAGCATTACCCGTAACAATTTAGCAGGAAACTACAGTAAGGGAATATCTTTGTCTTCTCATTCGAGCCTTGCTTTCTTCAGGGAACGTTGTCTTAAAATAGAGAAAAATAATTTCCCGATACGCTCCAAGAAGAATCGGGAAACCCTTAGAGAATTTAGTGAGCTTCACAGAACCCTCCGATCTTCTACAAGAAGAAATCGGAGAGTGTAATAGAAACTATTGTGATTCCCTACACGGTACCAGCTACTCCAAGTAACAAATCCGTTCCTGTCACCTAACCAGAACCTCCGTCAACCTCGAACCGGCCAAGGACATAAAGGAGGAGTTAACATTATATATATATATATATATATATATACGTCTAAACTAACACCACTGCCTGTACCGACTGGCTGTGTATCTAAGCCAACTGACTGATTAAAAGCTTTCTAAGATGGCTAGGGAAGGCTCTATTATGCTCTATGATGCTCCAGCAGTAAAAATTATGCAAACATACAATTCATGTATCTATATTCGCTTAATTTTTTGGTTTAGCACCGCCCTAGCCCCCCTACCACCCTCCCTAGAACCGACGCATCTTTTCTAGCAATGTTGCAAAATGTTACAATATGCTCTATTCCCTTTATTTTATGATTTGGATCCGCTTCTAGCCACCTACCCCCATTTAAAGACCTCTGCGCATCTTTTTCTACAAGGTTGAAAGTTTTACAAAGTCATGCCATGACATGTTGCAGTGCTGCAAAGTCATGCCACGGCGTGTTGCAGCGCTTCCCAGTTTGTAGTTTTTGAGTGAAAATTAAAAATGTCGAATTTGCTTCTTTCTTTAGTGTGTGTTCTTTCATGTTGCTTTTATACTGGTTGTTATTTTAATTATGTTGTGATCTTATATTATAAATGGGGACATTTCTGTTGTCAATTAGGTCCTGTAGTTTGTGAATAATAAATGTAGGCAGTTGTTTTTCTTGTATTTTCCGTTATTTCTTTTGTTAACACGAATTCATGGCTAGACTTAGGAACGTATTTGCCTGCTCCTGGTCTTCCCGTGTGCCCCATTTTCTTGGTGTATACATATATTTTTTCTTATCCTTTTATATTTCATAAGTGGAAAATTAACAAAATCACCACAAAGAAAAATATTAGGGTTTGGGGAATTACAGATCTTTCACACAATTCCTGACGTCTGTAATGGAATTTGAGAATTTTGAAGTTGGCGTTTTCAGGTGTGTATATATATATATATATATATATATATAATATATATGTTAAACACAGGGGGACCATTCTGAGTTTGTGTATATATATATATATATATATATATAAAGCCCCTCAGCTGTAAGCAGTACTGCAGTTTGGCTGAATTGCACTAGCTTTTCATAGGCTTAGTTTCGTTAAATCAGATTTGATTTGGTTTGGTTAGATTAAGGCGAGGTTAGCTTAACAATAAGCCCTACCCAACCAAGCACAATCTAATGTATTTTTTCATATTTATTGCAATAGTATGGACCTGAAGAGCTCCTACGATATAGATACAGGGTCTGCCAAAAACAAAAGCACTGTATTATAGGCTATAAAATTTATAGTTCAAAACAATTCTAATTTAACTTCAACACTTTAAAACTTGGTTAACTAGCATTCTTGGTTGCAAATTTGAAACTCATACCTGTACTCATTTAAGAATACAATGGAAATAAATAACAGGTAATAAATTGTGTTAACAAAGGTTTTAATTTTAACTACAAATTGATACAATGTTTTCATGAAACTCATTTATGACGCAACTAAAGAATTGTTTTCCTACAATCTCTATTACTTTTCTAAGTCTTTGTGGAAATTCGTCTATCGCACGATTCACCTGGTCTTGGGATAGTTCATCCCATTTTCTTATCAGCAAATGGGTGATAAGAAAATGGGTGTGTGACGTTCCTGTTGTCATCCCATCAGGGACGGGACATCCCTGGTTCGTTCATCGAACGAACAGGTCAGGACTGTTGGGAGGCCAAAAATCCAGTTGAAGAAATTCTGGAACGCTTGTGGCTAAATAATCAACAGTCTCATTTGCAGTATGAACCCTTGCTCCATCTTGTGAGAAGATAAAATTACCTCCATCAGCGAATTCTTTCATTTCTTGAATCATATTCTCTAAAAGAGTATTCCTATAATAGTCTCCATTTACTATAATAGTTTCCCTTTACTCCATTTAAGTTCAGATATTCTGATATTCCTGTCGCTTTTGAAATCTGTGGGGGACTCTCATGGGTACCTGATGCACCTTCTTCACTGAGAATTCTTGAAAAATCTTCTTCAATGTTTTCTTCTGTTCTTGCCCTTTTTGGGCGACTATTTATTTCAATTCCGCCAGTATTATCAATTTTTCGCAGTAATTTACCAGATATCTATTCTTTATCTGAAAATTCTGCTAACAATTTCTTTCTTCCATATCCCTTTTCAAACCAAGAGTGCTTTATAATTATCTTGTCTTCATATGAAAATGGCATTTTTGGGATCTGGAAAAAAGACAAAATTAACGTTAGAATGCGAGTAAGATAAAGGTAATATCAACACACAATTTATTAGCTGTTGTTTATTCTCATGGTATTCATAAATGAGTACAGGTATTGGTTTCAAATTTGCACCAAGAATGCTAGTTAACCATATTCCAATGTGTTGAAGTTAAATTAGAAATGTTTTACAACTACAGATTTCCTAGCATATAGTATAGGGTCCCCATTTATTGGCAGACCCTGTATATACTATATATATAAACCCATTGAGTGTAATAAAAAGATTCATGAACTTAAAATTATATATAATATATATAGTGTGTGTGTGTGTGTGTGTGTGTGTGTATATATATATATATAGAAATCCCTCATTCAGCGCTCTCAATTAATTGGTTCTTCGAAAATAGAGCGCTAAGTGAATCAGCGCTAAGTGAGTCTAATTTCTTCATAGGAATTAATATAAATAACTTTAATTCGTGCCAGTAATTTTGATTTCCAAGGCAAAGAAGCCCCTACTTATTGCCATATTTAACATAAATAACACCGGTCTGCATGAAAATCGATTTCTTTATTTTGAGTTGTGATTCTGAAGCAGTTTGCTGCGCTGAATTCAAAAATGCTACCAGTTTTTTTCTATCACCCACAGTTTTAAAGTTATTAGCAAAACAATTTTGGGGCGTTTTGTAATTTTTTACCTTTTTTATCTTTAATTAATTTCGTTTTTTCATATTTTTCAGATAGATAATTCTAACATTACGTCTTTAAAATTTTAATAATGGCTTCTAGAGGATGTACCCATAGTCCAGACATACTGTATTTTGTTATATTGTGGTCGGTATGTTGTTGTAAAACAAAGGACAAATGTAACGACCTTCATTAAGAGAGCTTATCATGCTTATTTTGGAATTAAATTAGGAGATCAAGACAAAAGTTGGGCTCCACACAAGGTTTGTCTTACGTGTGTTGCGGCACTAAGGAATTGGAGCAAAGGTAAAAAGAAAAGTTTGCCATTTGGGATCCCTATGGTATGGCGCGAGCCTAGAAACCATACCGACGACTGCTACTTCTGTTCTTGCAATGTTAAAGGTTATAATGCAAAGAATAAAGAGAGCCTTCAATACCCAAGTCTTCCATCTGCAATAAGACCGGTACCCCATGGTCCAGAAGTTCCTATTCCCCGCCCACCCGAGAGTCTGGATCAATACAATTCAGATTCTGATTCAGCTCCAAATCCAGACAATGATGATGTTTATGAACAGCCAACAGCTGACCGAGATCCTAAACCATTAACCCAAGCCGAACTAAATGACTTAGTCAGGGATTTGAATCTGCCTAAGGACTCTGCAGAACTTTTGGGGTCTAGATTGCAGGAGAACAATTTATTGGCATCCGACACATACTTCGCTTGGTACAGAAATCGTGAGAAAGACTTCGTGCCTTTTTTCGAAGAAGATGGTCCCTTGGTATTTTGCAAGGACATCACAGGATTAGTGTGCAAGCTAGGCATCGAATACCAAACCAGTGACTGGAGGTTGTTTATAGATTCCTCTAAAACCAGTCTAAAAGGAGTGTTACTGCACAACGGTAACAAATATGCATCAATCCCAGTGGCCCATTCTACTCATTTAAAAGAAACCTATGATAACATGAAACTGCTTCTGGAAAAAATTCAGTATCAAAATCACAGATGGATATTGTGTGGGGATCTCAAAGTCCTTTGCATGTTACTTGAGCAGCAATCAGGATACACTAAGATGCCATGTTTCATCTGCGAATGGGATAGTCGAGCACGTGACCAGCACTGGAAGAGGAAAACTTGGCCTCCTAGAGAGAATCTTACCCCAGGATCAAGGAACATTTTACATCTAGTTGAACCAAATAAAATCCACCTACCACCCTTGCACATTAATTTAGGCTTGATGAAGCAGTATGTCAAAGCATTGAAAAGAGAAGGTGAGTGTTTCAAGTACGAGAAAATAAAGGAAGGTGTTTTTATAGGTCCTCAGATTAGAAAGTTATTGACAGATCATTTCCTGAACACAATGACCAATAAAGAAAAAGAAGCAGGGCTTGGTTTCAAAGATGTTGTTGAAAACTTCTTGGGAAACTACAAAAGCCAAAATTATGAAAGACTGGTGGAAAATATGCTTAAAAAGTTTTGCGCCTTAGGCTGCAACATGAGCCTGAAAGTTCACTTCTTATTTTCGCATCTTGACCGTTTTCCCGAAAATCTTGGAGATGTCAGTGAGGAGCAAGGGGAACGATTTCACCAGGACATCAAAACCATGGAAAGAAGATATCAAGGAAGATGGCATACAAATATGATGGCGGATTACTGCTGGTGTCTGCAACGAGATCAGCCTAACGCACAGCATAAGAAAACATCAAAGAAGCACCGGTTTAGTCGTCATTAGTCAGATCTACCTTCGTAGTCTTAAGTCTTTGGAATAAGTCCTGAAATGTTTGCAAGTAAAGAAGGTAAATATATTTTGTTTCTTTCAGTTATTTTTTTATTCTTTCATAAACAAGCAATATGCTTGTCCAAGAGCTAGGAGCTATTTAATTCTGCTTTAATTAGGTTTTGCTCTATCACCTAAAGATTTCGTGCTACAAGGGGTGTTGTAATACCTCATCTGTCCCCAAATCTTAACCACCCATTGAGGGGAGGGGAGAGAGTATTTTGCTGGGAACGGGACTGGTTGTTATATATATTTACCCTACATTATTATGTAAGCGTTACTGTAGTCTATAACAACAAAATTTATGGTTTAGCATGTGCAATCCAATGTTGGTCTCGATAAGATGGTTCACATTTGGGGATAAATGGGGGATTTATGACACACCCTGTAGTAAGAAAACCATACGTGATAGGGGAAAACTAACTATATTTTTTAGATCAGCGCACTCAAATTATATAGAATCACCAACTAGTTTGTAAAAATCGATCGACAAGTTTTCAAATGTGTACTGGTGTAATTAATGGTACACAGAAACAAGCACATTGAGACAAATTTATTATTCAAACAAAAGGAAATTGTTCAAAAGGAAGGTGTAGCTGTCTTAGAGCTAAAGAAAGGATCTGGGGTGAGTTGCACTTCAGCTTTCTTCTCGTTATACAGAACCTTGTAACAGTTGCAGGCCTTTTCCGTGGCCCTAATCACACACATGCTTCTCTTCATATAGATGTAGATGAAATTGCACGAGTAGTATACCGACAAAAATGTCGAGTACAAATCAATTGCAAGCAACATGATCAATAATTGCAACATTGCATGCAAAAAGGGGGTTAGCAACCCACGGAGGAGAGGGGGTTATGCATGACGCAGGTTAGCAGTTACACCTCCATCGACTTTCGGCCTTCCTTAAACAGCTTGCACCACTCAAAAGTTGTTATCAGACTTAATGCGTCATTGCCAAATGCTGTGTTCAGCATGACATGGGCTTCAGAAGAAGTCTTGTTCAACTTAATGCAAAATTTTATGCACACACGTTGTTCTTCAACAGTAGCCATTATTAAAATGCACAAAATGCGACAAAACACAAAATGACTTCACAAAACAGTAAATATCGAGGGAATCAAATACGATATCAACAATCGGTTTGGACACAGACTGAGTCACACTACAATATGCATCACATGACGTGCGCGCAGCATAAACAGTTCTGGAACTTCTTGAAAACACCTCGTATATATATACATCAAAACAGAAAAAAATGCAGCTAGTAGATAAGAGTTCTATATACAGCAGTTGTTAAACCAGAATATATCATACAAGACTTATTTAATATATATACATATATATATATATATATATATATATATATATATATATATATATATATGTGTATATATATATATTTATATATATATATATGTGTATATATATCTTTATATATATATATATATATAAGCAAACAACCACAGGGAAAAGGAAACACGAAGTCCGAGCGCTTTCGTGATATATTCACATTATCAAGGAACAACAGAAAATAGACGGAGAATACAAAGTAAATGAGTTAAATAGACAAGCAAAAAATTCACAATCGGCACCTCAAATTAAAGGCCTTAAAGCCCTCTAAAGATTTTTTCAATTGATAACATAATCTGTAGGCTGCTAAATTACTAAATATAAAAGAAGAATATAGATGAAATTAGACAAAAAAACAAATACAGAGAACAAAAATTATTATAATGGTTATTAACGCTAATATTTAATTAAAGCAGGCAATTAAGTGGCAAGAATTACAAGAGTCCCGGTGGAGGATCTATTAGTGTTTCTTTCGGAAGAATTGGTTAAGCATAATTTGCCATTACCTGTGGCTACAATTATAGAATTAATTAAGCTGTGCGTAGTAGACTCAAAATTTGTGTTCAATAATGAATATTTTAGGCAGAAATTTGGTATGGCGATGGGAAATCCTCTCTCCCCCATTTTGAGTAACTTATATATGGAGTTTTTTGAAAGTAAGTTATTACGGAAGATTCTGCCAAATTATGTTCCTTGGTTTAGATATGAAGATGATGTTCTTTGTCTTTGGCCAGTGACTTTAAATCTCAATGACTTCTTACCCAAACTTAATAATTTAACTCCCTCTATCAATTTTACAGTTGAAATAGAAAAAGATTCTTCGATTCCTTTCTTAGATGTTTTAATATATAGGTCTGGAAAAAAGTTTAAGTACAATATCTACAGAAAACCCACTAATAATTGTTCCTATATACATTATTATTCTGATCACCACATTAATGTAAAACGATCCGTTCTTTCTACTTTGTTTCTAAGAGTCCTACGAATTTGTAGCCCAGAGTTCATTGACGACGAAATTAGTAAAATATACAAAATTGCTTTTGATTTAAAATACCCAAAGAACTGCATAGATAAGTCTTTAAAAATTGAAAAGAAAACCTTCTACGAAGTAAAGGATAAGATTCCTTATAACTATAACACAAAAAATGTTTTAGTGTTATCATTCAGAGAAAATTTCCTTAATCTGCCGAATCTGCTGAGGATTTTTAACGTAAATATTGCGTTCAAAAATTTAGATGTAATTAAGAATTCATTGATTAAGAACTCCCCTTTAAGAGAACAGGGTTGTGTATATAAAATCCCTTGCACAATATGTAATAAATTTTACATTGGCCAAACTGGTAAGACCCTTGAGTTACGTATTAAACAGCATCAATACAGTATAAGAAGTGGCCAGGCATCTAACGCCATCTTCATTCACGTAAGAGATACTAATCATCCCATTGACTGGAAAAATGCTTCTAAATTAAGGTTTAGTAAATCTATTGTTAGCAGAAATATACTGGAATCAAGTGTGATCAAGAATAATGCGGACTTGGTCCTTAATATTAGCCCTGGGTTGTATAAATTAGACTCGTGCATTGTTAGAAATGTGGCGAAGGGCCTACTGTTTTCTTGACCGCATTCTTGCCCCTTAATGGTTTGCCCTGGTTAAATAAATAAATATTATTTTAAGAACTATTAACATTCTTATGTGTCTATTTTAATTGTAATATTTCTTTCGTGTATAATCTTTGGTTGCTGGGGGGTTTATTGGACTTTTCAACTGGGTTGCTTTTGGGAAAACAATTTTTTCCAGACTGTTTGTAGAAATTTTGTAATATTCTGTAAGACGATGGTACCATTCCCTTTGTTTTCATTAAATTCGTGCCACTTAATTTCCTGCTTTAATTAAATATTAGTGTTAATAACCATTATAATAATTTTTGTTTTCTGTACTGGTTTTTTGTCTAATTTCAACTATATAGTTCTTTTATATTTAGTAATTTAGCAGCCTACAGATTATGTTATCTATTTGTTATCTATGTTATCTATTTGTTTTCATTAAATTCTTGCCACTTAATTGCCTGCTTTAATTAAATATTAGCGTTAATAACCATTATAATAATTTTTGTTCTCTGTATTGGTTTTTTGTCTAATTTCATCTATATACTTCTTTTATATTTAGTAATTTAGCAGCCTACAGATTATGTTATCAATTGAAAAAATCTTTAGAGGGCTTTAAGGCCTTTAATTTGAGGTGCCGATTGTGAATTTTTTGCTTGTCTATTTAACTCATTTACTTTGTATTCTCCGTCTATTTTCTGTTGTTCCTTGATAATGTGAATATATCACGAAAGCGCTCGGACTTCGTGTTTCCTTTTCCCTGTGGTTGTTTGCTTATTAATAAGATCAGGTGTTATTCTGTGATTTTAGTGCATATATATATATGTATAGAAACGACGTAAGTATAGAGGAGTATTCTGCAAACGAGGAAGAGAAATAACGAACAAATGAAAAATGAGGTGACCGCCCGGGAATCGAACCCAGGATCTTCCGATTGCCGGTCAGATATGCTACCACTACACCACGGGCCTCGATCAGTCAGAAGTCGCAATTCTCCTACATAGGGCAGAAACCAATGCCTTGAGAGGGCACCCTCGCAAATCGTGAATATGTACATTTAACTGCAATGACCACGCAGTATATTAATATATAGAAACGACGTAAGTATAGAGGAGTGTTCTGCACACGAGGAAAAGAAATAACGAACAAATGAAAAATGAGGTGACCGTCCGGGAATCGAACCCAGGATCTTCCGATTGCCGGTCAGATATGCTACCACTACACCACGGGCCTCGATCAGTCAGAAGTCGCAATTCTCCTACATAGGGCAGAAACCAATGCCTTGAGAGGGCACCCTCGCAAATCGTGAATATGTACATTTAACTGCAATTACCACGCAGTATATTAATGTATAGAAACGACGTAAGTATGTAGGAGAATTGCGACTTCTGACTAATCGAGGCCCATGGTGTAGTGGTAGCATATCTGACCGGCAATCGGAAGATCCTGGGTTCGATTCCCGGGCGGTCACCTCATTTTTCATTTGTTCGTTATTTTTCTTCCTCGTGTGCAGAACACTCCTCTATACTTACGTCGTTTCTATACATTAATATACTGCGTGGTCATTGCAGTTAAATGTGTGTATATATATATATATATATATATATATGTATATATATATTAAATAAGTCTTGTATATTCTGGTTTTACAACTGCTGTATATAGAACTCTTATCTACTAGCTTGTATTTCCATTTTATGTTTGATGCGTAATATATATATATATATATATATATATATATATTATATATGTATATATACATATATATATATACGCATCAAACATAGAATGGAAATATAAGCTTTTAGTTCAGTTTCTACCACGCTTAAATAAAATACTAAACTCACACGTAATTGAACCACATTTACATCCTCAATACTCTGTACTACACAGTAAATGCGATTTAACATTAATTCACCACTCAAAGTATGCAGGGATCTATATTCAATATAAAGGCCTTTCAGTTTCTTTAACACTGTCTTTGTCCCCACTTTACAATTAGAAGTAAAACGGATATGATCTTTAAATAAGGCTAGAATACAATCAAAAGCAAGCTGAAAGACGGAATCGCTTCCAGCGACATTATCGACCAAATCGAGTATATAGACTATTCTTTCTAAGCGCACACTTACCCTTTTTTCACTAATCTTTACAGCTGTAATTTTTCCCAACTCATAATGATGGTAACGATGGTTGAGGAAGTCTTCTAAGTCGTTATGACAGCTATATATGGGAATAATTCTTCTTGGTGAATGGTGAAGGCGTGTTCGGGGTTCCAGCGTTCTATACCTTTTAATTCAGAGCTTATGATATTTCTTGGGGTTGGTAGCTTCTAAATATGGTTCAGCTCCAGACCCTACTCCCCTTGCTCGTCTCGGCACGCGGTGAAGTCGTCGAGCAGCACAGTGTATATGTGTTCGAGAACAGTGTCGAAATAACGCACATCAGCAATACGACCGTCTAAAAAAGGTTTTAGTTTACGGAGAGCACCAATTTAAAATAGTCTATCGAGAATGAACCAGTTTTATGTAGGTATGAGAGTACTGTTAACAGTATTTCGCCAAATCAGTCGTATATCGACATATGGCTGTCGAGTATCGCAGTTCACATGCAGTGTGCAAATAACAGTATGAGGGAGTGTCGTTAATTTGCTCCGTTCTTGCACCCACACCTGCATATATTTAATAGTTCCCCACTGCCCACTTCTCAACCACCACGAATATTTAATCCATTTCCTCAATACTCAAATAAATAACATAACGTCTGCCCGTGTCTACCTGTTTACATTTTCTTTCAAGAGCATAATTGATAGCGCGGCTGTTACGTTTAAACACACGAAATGATTTGAAGCCAGAGACATTGTATTCTGCGTCGAGGTTGCTGCTTAATGGAAGCTCCATCTTTTATCACCTTTCTAACAAGTCTGCGAGGAGAGAACGTCCAGTCGGGTCAAGCTCTGAGACGGTTGTGAGCCAGTCGGTGCGCTGCTTGACTCAGCTAACGTGCTGTGGGAGATGGAACATGTATTGCGTCTGTTACTACGCGACGTCGAATTCCTGTACGGAGTTGTTCCAATATGAAAATATTGACAGGTCTAAATCGTATAAATGAATGTTTAAGCACACGACCCAATATACCAGGTAAATGATGAGAGAAATTTTCCATCTGGGATACATGAAGCAACAGAGGTTTCAAAGTTTTATCTTGCTCGTTGCTTGGGAAACGTACCACTGCCGTTTTATCATATTCAGTGATAACAGGGTTCACCATATTTTTTTCACGAGTATGCACACACAAAATGGTAAATGAAATACTTATTGACACTGAGTGGGGTCTATTTGAGAAAAATACGTGCCCGTATTGTTCAAATTTGGGTGCTAAACAGTATTCTTCACTAAATTCTGTTAAAAACTTGTACATCCCTTTAGCTATAATTTTACTACCCACCTCGTCGTGTTATACATGGATATAGTGATAGAAACATTTTAACAACCTATCCCCGTCGTCTATCAACATGATGGTGCTCCTTGTCACTATGCCAAAATTGTTCGGGATTATTTAGCCTCTAAATGGACGTTTTCCAAATCGCTGGATCGGACGCGGAAGCAACAGACCTTGGCCAGCGAGATCACCAGATTTAACCGCTTTAGATTTCTTTGCATGGGGCTTTATCAAATCGCACGTCTATCAGACGAAGATTACGAGTCTTGAAAACTTACGTACACATATACGAACTGCTGCAGATAACATAACCCCGCAAATGCTCCAGAATGTGTTTAGAAATGCTGCGGAACGATTTGAGCTGTGCAGGGATACTGATGGGCGTCACGTCGAATCCTACTCTTAATTATTTAATAAATGTTACCACTTTATCATTTTATGATTGAATTCCATATAATTTCAAAGTGCTTCACAAAAATAGATCCTGACTTTATGTACACCCTGTACTTTAGCGAGTACCACTTCAGGAATGTAGAACATGCAATATCAGCGGGCGCCATCGTTATTTTTTCTTCTGAACAAGATTTCTTCAAAAGATAAAATATACATCTGAGAGGTAAGGTTTGCTTAGTCAACTGAGCATGCCGGGAAGAGATATATCCCTCCAACTGGTTTAGTAGCCGGAGTTACATGATACTCTTTTTATTGGCCGCACCATAAAGTGGGCGGTGCTTGAATTTTTCTTATACACACACACACACACACACACACAAAGGAGACAATGAAACGCTAGCTGGAACAATTTATTTAAAACACACGTAATAAATAGAAAAATAAATAAACTATAAAATATCGTCAATAAGTAAATCGACTCTAATACAAATTATATATTTATATAACAAATATTCATGCCTCACGGTATCCAAAGGGAACAGAGTCGTAGGTGCACAGCACCAGGTAACGTTTCCTGTATAAGTTACGACACCTCTTCGTACCGCAAAGCTCCTTCATGCCTCCCAACTTCTGTGCCCGGAAGTTATGAATCCTGAAAACGAAGTGCGATAGCTGGTCACCATCGTTTTCACTATCTTCCAAGTTCACTAGTTTTTTGAGCGAGTTAAAATTAATGATCTGCCTATTTGTGTGGTTCAGAGTGATACATTTAGCCTTGACGATGTATTTGTACTCGTCATCTGTCCTCACACGTACCCCGTAAGTTTTTGGCCCCGTGGAAACGAAAGAATCGGCGAAGGCGGTATCACGATACTCACCTTTGAGTTCGTCAAAATCTCGCCGAGGAATTCAATATCACGCTATCTGGATCTGCGTACAGAACCCTCCGTCCAAGAGAATGCAACGGACGCCAAAGTTTGATGTGTGCATAAGCTGTTGGGAAGCTTGCTACAGGGATGTTTATGTCACGTGACGTGTCCGTAGACATCTTTGTTTTGTTGTATCTTATTATGTAAGTGTAGCCCACATTCACGATCTCCATGAATTCTTCATCGATAGCGTTTGCCTAGTCCCAAACCTCATTATAACTTTGAGCAAGATGGACGTTTCCCCTGTCTGTATTCTGCACAAATTTGCCCCAAAGACTATTTAAGCAATTTAAGCACAACTTTGCACTAAAGCGCTTCCTACGGGTTCGTGCAATTTGGTCCCGTTCAAGGTGTATCCCTTCACGATCACGATAGCGTTGTATATACACGACGATTTTTCATTTTCGGTCTTAACTCCTCGCGGGTATCCTGATGCTTCTACCTTATCCTTCAAAAAGTATTTATATCCGCTGTAAAAAGGTTGGGGAGCTTCTGAAACCTCCAACCTCATAAATCTTCATTATTTTGTACCCGTGACGAATGGCTAGGGACAACTCAGGACTTCTATGAACGCCTTTGATCTTCCTTTGGTTGATTGTATGATTACAGTTCCCATTGTTCTCATCTGTACACTTCGAACACCGAAGGAACATGAGTTTGTGTTATCCAGTGGTCTCCAAAGTGGGGTGCGCCTGCCGATCTAGGGGGTGCGCTAAGAAAATTTGATGATTCTGATTTATCATTGTTTTTTCGTAGAAAGTTTTTGAATTTCAAGAAGATGACCGAGAAAGAAAATACTCGCTAACACACAATCATTCCTAAGAATTTGCGAGATTGTATCCGCGATATCGCTTACTTGCGATTAAAATTTAGCAAACTAAATGTAAAAATGCTGAAAATGTAAAAATGGAACATCTTCCAATCACTGCCCAAGAAAAGTTGATTGACATCAGGGAAGATACAAGTTTACAAAATGAATTTCAACAGAAAACTGTGCACAACCGGTGGATTGGATTAAAAAATGAGTACCCAGATTTAGAAAGCGCAGCGAACGATGTGCTCCTTCCGTTTGGATCTACATATCTGTGCGAGGTGTCTTTTTCTGCTATGATAGGTATTAAAACCAAGAATCGAAATAAACTGAACTTGGAAACGGACCTTCGAATCGCTGTATCACAAAGTGTCAAACCAAGATTTTCAGAAATTATGAAGCAGTCAGCCACATTGTTCTCATTAAATTATATTGGTAAGCATATCTTCACCCTATCGTATTTCTGTTGTATACTATTAACTTACTAGTAAATAATGAAAGGATATATATATATTAGGGTGTCTCTTATTTTCGAAGTGTTGATTTTTTTAGGTTGCGCCCCCTCAACCAGTTCCATTGGTTGAAAAAACATCACATATAAAACTTTTTTGGATTGAACAATTTTTAGAGGTCGCCCCCGCTTATTAAAGTTCATAAAATATAGCTATTATTTATGCAATTAATATTTGAAATTACTAGCAGTTGTCAAGTATACTAAACATATGTTTTTAATTAATTAATCATCATATTTAGGATGAATTCAATTAAATGAATATATTAGAGATAATTGTCAAGTTTGTAGCTGAAAATATTGCTTGATAAGACAAGATCAACCTGTTTAAACATGTTTCATAAAGAATGCTCCAGATTATGTTGCAATTGTTTATTTGTCATCATTCAGTATTCTGCTATCATAAGTAAAAGGTGTGTAACTGTGTATCACTATACTTCTTTTTTGCTATTATCAGATAATAAACTATGTTATTTATATTTTTCACAATTATTTATACTGATTTTGTTATTAGTGTTTGAAAAAAATTTAATGAATTTAATGAAAAAATTAGAATTTATGCTCTTATACACATATTATGAAGTTTTAAACAATGTTGCTATTTGTCACAAAGAATTTAATTTAGTCACGGGTCAATATAGTGGAGCCTGTGCTCTCATCGAAGCAAAATTGGGACATGATGTTTTGTACTTGCCTTGTAGACACCATGTTTTAGATTTATTGTTGGGAGCTGCATTTGAAGCAACATTGGGATCTACATCAACTGGTCCAGAGATATTGATCTTTAAGCGTTTTCGTGACAATTGGACTTCTGTTGATCAAAGCCAGTTCCAAACAGGTGAGACAGATACGATTACTAAAGAAGCAATTATCCAGTCTAAAACTGAACTAATTCAGTTTGCTAGATCCCAGGCACCTATGCTACGGGATGACTATCAAGAACTTTTGGATCTGTCCATCATCTTTCTTGGAGGTGTCCCCAATAAAGGCATCAAGTTTCGTGCACCAGGTGCCATGCATCGAGCTCACTGGATGTCCAAAGCGCTCTATTCTATCAAGATGTGGCTTTTTTCGAAACCAGTTCAAGATGACTAAGACTGAAGAACGAGGAATTCGAGATCTTTCCCTTTTTTCTGTTCTCATCTATATGAAGGCTTGGACAACATCCTCACTCCCTATTGAAACCCCATTTAATGACTGGCTCCTTATGAGGTCATTGATTAATTATCCTAACAAAAAGATTTCTGATGCAACTAAAAAAAAGCTCTCTAACCACTTATGGTACCTGTCTGAAGAAGCAGTTGGTCTTGCTTTCTTTGATGAGCGAATTACTACAGATGTAAAGAAACGCACGGTAAAGGCATTAGAAGATGAGTCCACTGATAGACCACCCAAGCGTCCTCGGATTCCTGAATCGACCTTCTGCTCTGGTGAAGGACTACACCAACTTGTTACAAGAAATACTAGAGAATTCTTTACTAAGCTGAATTTGCCAGAAGGATTTCTGAACAAGGCACCCAGCACTTGGACATCCAACTGTGAATATTTAAGGGCCAGAACTATTGTTGCAGTTCTATCTGTTGTAAATGACCGGGCAGAACGTGCAGTAGCTTTAGTTCAAGAGCTGAATAAGAAATTGACAGTGGGGGAAGAGCAGCTCCAGTTCCTGCTCCAAATTGTTGCAAAACACCGCCAGAGTCACCCAGTTCCATCAAAAACTGTTCTTCTCAAAAAATAACCATCAATGAGGTCGCATCTTAAAATACACCATATTGTATAATCATTGTATATTAAATAAATGTTGTATAAGGAAATAATGCTAATTAAAGTAATTAAAGTATGTAAATAGCACTGGCATTTTGAATTTATCTCTATATAATAAACTAATGGTTTTTTTTTGTAGCAATGCTTCATTGCTGATTGTATATAAAAAAAGAGCCAGGAAGGATTTTGGATAGGAGAAAAAGGATTGGGATAAATAAGGATTGAGGACCAAAGGATGGATTATAACAACATCAAGGATAGGTTAGAAAAGGATCAATGATAAATAAGAAGGCCTATACTTATAAAAACGAATCAAACTAAAAAAAGAAGGAAGGAATTATGTGTATAATGAGCATAATCATATGTCAGGAGCTATTATGCCATGGTCACCATTTTTATTAACCGGAGGCGACCCCTAAATATGAGCCAATTTGTGTCAAACTTTCAAGTTTTAGTTTTTATGCTAAATGGAACTATTTTAGGGGGCGCAGATAAAATAATTCAACATTTCAATTTTTGACTACCCAATGAGACACCCTAATATATATATAAAATCTTCATGTTCATTAGGGGTGCGTGTTATTTATTTTTGCTGATTAAAGGGTGCGTGATCAAAAAAGTTTGTAGACCACTGGTCTATAACAATGGGTAAGATTGGAATTCATAAGTCGGGAGAGTGGAGCACATCTACGGAAGAAACACCAAAGTGGTTCTCGTTAAAATTAGCTGAGAACTCTTCGAAGGTAGGCAGGGCAGGGCCCACGAGTTTTTCAGGTGCCACTACGGAGTACGGATTGATCTTCATCATGTAAGGGTATAATGAGCAGAAATCCTAGTAATGAATCTTCACCCCTTCCGTAGATGGAAAGTATAGTTTGATGGGGTTTGTACGCCCTCCAAACAAACTATCACCCATTTGAGGGCGTCCAGGACCATTATACGCTTGATAACCCTTATTTCTTTGTTATACTGCTCATCGGCCTCCATCCAGAGATCATATTCGTGTTCCCACAAAAACTTGTGAGGGAACTGGGAGTTTATAAGTTGGTCACGGGTACTGGTCCATGCAAGACTATCGGCAGAGATCTGCCATGGATATCTCCTATGATACCACACTCATGACGTGGGCCTCCATGCCACCATCATCCGTTAAAGGAGTACACTGACTTTGCACCAGTGGTAGGGTCCTCATTTAGACCATCCACCCAAAGAACACCCCCACTGACCTTGATTGCCACTTCTCACGTGTTGTGAGCAGGCTTTATATATAAATACCCGAGCCAATAAATAGCCTTATACCCATAACTGCCCGGAACGTTTTGGGAAATGACGACAAATGTGTCTTTAGGCATGAAGTTATTCTCGAATACGGCAAAACACAATGATGCAATCGTAGTTGCGGTTGTAGCAGATCACATTTGAAGCGCGTTATATATATCCTTCTAAAGGCTTGGAAGCATACTCTAAGTACGCGTACTTCATTCACACAATAACATTCACGTTCATACGCTATATTGTAAAGATTATCTTCATTAAAACTGTTATAGTAGCGCTGAAAGTCTTCACGGTCGGATGCACTGATGCTGTCAAAGTTTAAGTAATGCTTGGGTGGTGGTACTCCTACGTAATTTAAAGTGTCTTCAGTAAGGAATGTGTAAGGGAAATATCCTTTGGAAACTTCAGCGTCTGCGCCCATCACCTTGGGTATCTTAGCTAATTTACAAGGTGTGAATAAAAGAGTTTCCTCAAACTGGACATTATTCATTATCTGCATTTGAATAAGTTTGTTGCCTCTTTTCAAAGGATCACCTGTAAATGTTTCTGAGGATTCGTGTTCAAACAGTTCCTCATAAAGAAACTGTACGTCAAACTTTGCGGCAGTAAGAGCAAGAATATATACGGTCAAGTTTTTGAATTGGTCCGAAAGCTTGACAATATAGTGTACAAAGATTTTCACGGAGATGTCTCTTACAGTCGCCTTAAAAATGTTTATCTGTTTACCACATTTACTGCACTCACCACACTCAACATTCATACACCCGTCACAAATGATCTAGTTTAAAAGTAGGTGGGGAATAACCTCTTTGGTTTCTGGGTTTTTGTATGTCTCTTTTTCATAGTATACAGTTATGCACGGAATATTTTAGGCTTGGCATCTTTCATATAACAAACATGCTTTACACCATCCTCATATTTCTCATGGCATGTAGTACAGCGAATTTCATCACACATGTGCTGAAATTTTCTCTAACTGTCCATTATATGAAACATGCCGCACTCGCAAATTCTCATTTTCTTGCACGACCCATTTGATTTATGGAAACCAAAACAGAAATTATTGGAAAACGTGCGTCTACACATATTAAAGTCCCTCTTCTCAGCTTAAACGAACCGGCTTTTGCATTTGGGGCTTTTACATTGTTCGAAAGCCAGACTTTCGGGTTTATCATAACTCGCGTAAAGAGTCCTTATATTGCGAATGGAGAGGTACTTTGTCCCCGACAAACCTAAAATGAGTAGAGGCTTTGTACAATCTCTTACACTGCTTTTAAACACATACACAGTCCTACGCCGATCATCCATGCCAAACATAATTATCCGCACACCCATTGCCTGCTCAACTATTCTCAGCTCTTCACGTCCCATATCACAGTCAAATTTGAGCCTGTAGTCTGTTGCTAGATTATTTGCACTCTGTACAACCGTCGGCAACCAAAATTTTTTGGGAACTGTGTTTAGCACAGTAAACATATGAGTCAAGATTATTGCTATAAAGCCGCATCAACGATCGAGATTAGTGTGGTTTCTGAACATTTGATAACTGTCAAAGTTAAGTGTATATGGCGTGGCGTCATGACCTACAGCTCAGAAGATATGGTCTATATCAATCGTGAAATTCTCCATGTTAAATACTGTCCGCCCTGGATGGCCTGAGCAATGCGTGATAAAATATAGGCCGTATCCTCGGCAGCCAGACGCCTGTATGGTACCACTACGCAAAAGTCTAGTGGATGTTAACGGCGCTTTGGCTTCTGACGCTCAGGCGATGGTGGGTATTTTCAATAACATTTTTGCGACAGTTTTTACCATAGAAGACGTAAATAATGTCCCCGACCTGGACGATATCATTACATTTAGTAGCGAGACTATTTTGGATGAAATAACTGTTTACGAGGGTGAGATTGCACATTATATCGATAGGCTAGAAGTTAGCAAGGCTCCAGGCCCTGAAGCTTTTTATCCCAGACAATTGAAAGATTTGAAAGACGTTATTTTAGGCCCCTTAACGAAGATTTTTAGTCAGTCACTCGAAACGGGGATTATTCCTGAAGACTTCAAATTAGCTAACGTCACGCCCATTTTTAAAAAAGGCAACCGCACAGTAGCTAGCAATTATAGGCCCATTAGCTTAACGTCAATTGTCAGTAAACTATTGGAATCCGTCGTTAGGGATCGTATCATCGCTCACTTAGAAAGTGGCGATTTGATTAATAGTAGTCAGCATGCGCCATAGATCTTGTTTAACTAATTTGTTAGAATTTTATAACGAAATAGTGCTGAATATGCTAGGCATAGAGCGGCTGACGTTATTTATTTAGATTTTAAAAAGGCTTTCGATACAGTTCCGCATAGAAGATTAATTGCGAAGGTTAAAGCGCACGGTATACGCAGTCAGGTAGCTATCTGGTTAGAGGAATGGCTTCGTGCTAGGAGACAGAAGGTCGTAGTTAATGGTAGTGAATCGGGGTGGTTGGATGTAGGTAGCGGTGTCCCACAGGGTTCAGTGTTAGGCCCATTGCTATTCGTAATTTACATTAACGACATAGATGTAGGATTGATTAGTAACGTGTCAAAATTCGCGGATGATACTAAAACAGGCGGTAAGGTTGTTAACGAGGACGATAGAAATAGGCTCCAAGACGATGTAAATAGGATTATGGCGTAGACTGATAAGTGGCAGATGCAATTTAACATAGACAAATGTAAAGTTTTGCGTATAGGTTCTCATAACAATAATTACACGTACAAGATGGATGATAGAGAGTTAGCGAGCGTTGACGAGGAAGTAGATTTAGGCGTACGCGTATCTAAAGATTTAAAAGTTAGGAACCAGTGCCTGGAGTCTTGCGCAAAAGCTAATAGGATGTTAAGCTTCATAGAGCGTAATTTCGAATTTAAATCGAAGGATATTGTATTGCCCCTTTACAAGTCCCTAGTCAGGCCTCATTTAGAAAATGCCGTTCAGTTTTGGTGCCCGTATTTGAGTGAGGATATTGATAGGTTAGAAAGGGTTCAGCGTCGTGCCACGAAACTAATTCCGTCATTGCGCAACAAGCCTTATCAACATAGGATTAAAGAGTCAGATTTGCATTCACTCGAAACTAGGAGATTAAAGGGGGAGTTTATTGAAGTTTTCAAAATCGTTAATAACATTGATAACGTAAATTTTGACAAACTTTTCACTTTCGATAATAGCAATACTCGTAATAATAGATTTAAGTTGCTTGGCAGACGTTTCATTACTAATATCGCTAAAAACTTCTTTACGTTTAAAGTAATTGATAAATGGAATAATTTTCCCGCGCCCGTCGTGAGCTCTACCAGCGTTAATGTGTTTAAAAACCGTCTAGATAGTCATTTTAAAAATATTAACGTTGTTTAAAATAAAAAATGCAATTGGGAACAGGGGCTCTGGGGTTCGTAATCGGGGATGAGTCTGTTGACGTCTAATGCCAGCTTGTGACATGCCAGCGTGTGATATACCAGCAAAAAAAAAAAAAATTAGACTAACACGAACTTAGTTGTAGCTTCTTGAGTAAATTAACCCACTTTTTGTTATTCTTCATACTTATTTTTCTTCTCTCTTTATTGCATGTCTGTAGTTTGCATGTTTGCATGGTATGATAGTGTTTGAGTTAAGAATGTGTTGTAATGCTTTCTTCTTTTCTTCTTTTCATCTTTCACGCCTTTCCAGCCTAGTGGGCTGCATCCTCTACCTCCCAATGGAGTGGAGAATCGGTCTGCAACAGTCGGAAGAATGTGTTGCTTTGAGTTAAGAATTTGTTTTTCTTTAATTAAGAATGTATTGCATGGTTTGTAAGCGTTCTTATTTACTTCTTTTCATCTTTTTCCGGCAGAGTGGGCTCTACCTCCCTATGGAGTAGAGGACCGTTCTCCAATCTTTCCTATTCTCTCCGACTATTTTTCTGACTTGTCAGCAGTGCCCGGCGGATGATGTTGGTGAGTCTTTTTTCTCTTTTTCTGAATGAATGTTAACCTACGAGTGATAGGTTTTGCTACTTACTTAACCTCTTATTCTCTTCTCTTAACCCCGTACTCTTTCCTTTCTCTCAGGCTAACCTTAGAGTGGATCTTAGGGTCTTTGTTAGCCTTAGCTTCTGTAGATCTGTAGATTTGCCCCGAACCAGAGAGCCATTCTTACTCTGAACTTGCGACCCTCACCGCTCTAAAGTGCAAACTCTACGACTGGTTCAACTATGAGCCGCATCCGTGTTCAACACTGTTATTATACACTACTCGCGGATCGATCCTAACTGAGTAAAGCCTTCTAAGCAGGGCCGGGGTGGAGGTGACGTTACGCACCAGATCGAATGAAATTTCGCCGTCTACAGATTGAGACATTTTTCCGAGGCGGCGGGTACAGTGGGAGGCGGTATTGAACAGGGATAAGTGGGGACAGTCTTATTTGTAGAAGGAGTTACTCTAGGCTAGTAGGAGTATTACAGACAAAGAATTATACCTGAGGGCAGATATGGCCAGGCCTTCCAAAGAGACTTTTCACGAGTCACAGCATGACTTGATCAGTTTATTGTACCAGCTTTAATTTGAGAAATTGAACGATGGAGACCCTTCACCGCACATGTGCTATATTTACAGCAACATCGTAAATATTCCCAATCAAAGAGGAAAGAGTTTGAGCATTACATATGATAAGCTTCATTATGTCAAAGTCGCATCTAACCTACTAACCAGTATCTCAATATATATTGTATGCCTACTTTTGCACCACCCTGTATATAAGGACGATTGAGGGGAAAAGTTTCCATTCGGTGACGGGGGCTTAACAGTGAAACTTCTCTTCCGCTGTACTGCGACAGAATGACGAAAGGCCATTCACCGTCTACCGAGGGGTGAGATATCAACGCGGAAGCGGTACAAGCGGGACTGGATCCATTTTTTTAACTATACTGCTTACGACTGTCTCCTTACTGAAGAGTAGTGCCAAATATCTTGGGAGGAAGGTCTTACAATCAGGACTTAACGCAGTACAAGACATAATGGCGGGGACTAAGCCTAATGAAGCTCTCAAAAAACATTTAAGGTGTACACAGGATGAAATTGTCAAAGATGCGAAGAGAAAAATGCGTGGAGGCGGAAATAAAACCGGGAAGAAAAAGCGCACTGTACGGAGGAAGAAGAAGAAAGAGAAGAATGAGTACCAACTCAAAGTGTTAATCGTAAAAGGACTAAAAAAACAGAAATGTTCTTAGCGCATGTAGCCAATGGTTGACCACTTTTTTAACTGATATAAGCTAAGGCTACTGCATTCGGGCCTCATAGACGGATTAATACTCTATGAGAGAGGTAACACTCTTTCTACTGCTTCATGGCACGTTTTATCCAGCCGAGTAGTTCACAATGCTGTAAATCTGAGCTAGCCTTCTTTGATATTCTTCCTGCACAGATGTCTATAGAGGATACGGACTTCATTACAGTTAACCCGTAAAACACTATTAGCTTTCCGAGTGACCCTATAGAATTTGTAATCCCAAGTGCAAGTCATTACTTTTCTGACCGAAGCAATGTGTGCATGTACGTTAAACTGCGAATAGCGAATTCAGATGGGTCGGATTGTGATAACGACTACGCCTTATATCCGGAAACGAACTTCCTACCATATTCAGTCAGTGTGATATATATTTAAATCAGATAAACATCTCGTCAGCGTCTGGTAATCACCATCTACGCTTCTATCTGGAAAATGTACTCAACTTTTCAAAAGACGCGAAGGAAACCTTTTTAACTGCAGCATAAAGATGAAAATCATATAAAGAGTAAATTTTAAAAATCTAAAATGAAAATTTACGACTGCTATGGGCGGCTCACAGATTTCTCGTTCCAGGAGAAGCAGTTTCTGAATGGGATCAATATAAATTAAAAATCACCCCTACCAGCCCTGAGATTTGTTTAAATCTGGATGCTGCCCAATGAGAGAGTGCGAAGCCTGTGGTGATTCATATAATGGAAACATATCTCCGCCTACGGCGTGTGAAATGAAGCTCTGCTAAACAGATGGAAATTGAGAAAAACTTACTGTGTACCACACTCAAATACCCAGTTAATACAGTCCAAATGAAGGTGATTGCATTCCCTTCAGGCTTAACATCCAAGCAAAGAGAAAATGTTGCCTTCTGGATTCTGCCTAACATGATATTAATTGGAATGCAGGAACACGCCTCTGTGAATGGAAAATATAAAAAATCAGCATATAAATTTAAAAATTTTGGCCTTAAAAATATAACTCTGTATGCCAACGGTTTGGACATACGGGGGTCACTGGAAACGAGCTATTCTACAAATGAGGAGTTTTCACTTTGCGAGAGAGCATATAACAACCTAGCGCATAGCGTCGGTGAATGTGACGGTTTAGGCACAGGGGTAACGCTGAACGAATTCGTCGAGAGGGTCAAGCTGTACCCTTTTGATCTTTCCACCGACTTCAGCGGGAGTATAAACACACACTTAACCCACAGCAGAGCGGAAACAAATCACTTAGACTTAAATTCGACAAGCCGCTAGTCGACCATATTAGCATAGTAGTTTATCTTGAGTCTCAGGCCCTAATCGAAGTTGACCACTTTAGGGGAGTCATGACGGACTTTTAAAAATGGACACGGTTACACTCCAGATGGAGATGAAGAATGATCATTTCACGCATGGCAAATATATCACAGTGTTTGCGAAGACTGAAACGGTGAAAATTCCAATCACAAGAGACTGCGGCGCATTTATCGAGAACAGACGTGAGCAGTGGAGAAGGGCACCATTGGATAGCCGTTTATTTTAAAAATATGGAACGACTGTATTACATTAATTCCCTTGGCAAACCCAGGAATAATGCCATTATTTTAAAATTTCTCGAACAACTGCAAATTCCACAAATAGTATGGAATCCATATTGTCTCCAGAGCCTGTAGAGTAACGTATGTGGGCAGTACTGCTTGTGTTTTCTCATGCATATGGCTCTCGGGGTCCGAATTTACCGATTTCATAAAATTATTCGACACGTGTAACCCTGAAACTAATGATAATTTTTTGTGCAGACAGATAAAAAGCCGATTCCCGTTTGGAGTCGCTCTTTGTGTTGTGTGAAATTCAAAAATTTTATTTTATATATATAACGCATCTATTTTCCCAAGCTAAAATTGGAATGTAACTAAATTGTAACGGTAAATATCTTCAGCACAACTAATTAATTAGTTTAAATTGTTAAAAAAAAAGATATGCGCCGTGCGCAATATAGCTTTTAGTGTTATATTGCGTAAATTTAAAATATGTACCAACTAATAATAATTTGTGTAACGCTTAAGGGCGAGTATTTTAATTATGTTCTGTAACTAATTTAAAATGTAATGGCTGTTAAATCTTTTGGTTATATAAAGGGTGATTCAGAGAAATGGGACCCAAAAGAAACCCCTGTAACTCTTAAAGTATAAGTCCTTTTATAAAATCATACGCATCATTCGAAAGAGGATAGTTACAAGTTTGTACAGGATTGTATAGGTTTTGACAATACAAGACAAGATAAGATACAAAACAAAATAAAAGTGTTAGTTAAAACTAACCCTTCAAGATGACTGCATGGACTGTGGAACAGCTGCGTTTCATAACTGAGCAATATTATGAGCATGGAAGAAGTGTAGTTTCAGCTCAAAGATCTTTCAAGACAAATTTTCAGATGTCAAAATCACCTTCTAAGAAAGTAATCCGTCGGTGTGTCAGAAATTTTTCCCTAACTGGCAGCATTGGAAAAAGAAAACCAACTGGAAGAGTGCGCACAGCAAGGATAGACGAAATCATTAACAGAACTCATGAAATTGTACAGGATAATCCTAACATAAGCATCAGACGTGCTTCTCAGCTGTTAGGAGTTGGATATGGAACAACACACCGTATATTCAAGCAAAATTTAATGCTCTTTCCATATAAAATTCAAACAGTGCAACAACTAAACGATGGAGATTTCGCACGAAGACGACAATTCTGTCAATGGATCCAACAGAAGGTAAATGACACCACCAATTTTCTAGCAACTTTGATTATGTCAGACGAAGCCCATTTTCACTTGAATGGAACTGTAAACAAACAAAATTGTCGTTTCTGGGCAACAGAAAATCCATTGAATATTACCGAAGTCCCGTTGCATAGTCAGCGTGTAACTGTTTGGGGTGGTCTTACTGCATCTCAGATCATAGGGTCGTACTTTTTCGAGGATTCCACCGGAAACACGGTCACTGTAAATGGTGATCGCTACGAAAAAATGTTGACCGATTTCCTTATTCCTAAATTAAGAGATCTTTGTCTAGAAAACCACTGGTTCCAACAAGACGGAGCTACCTGCCATACCACGAGGAACTGCATGGCAGTTTTGCGTCAAACGTTTCCAGGCGAGTTAATCTCAAGATTTGGAGACGTTGAATGGCCCGCAAGGTCTCCGGATTTTTCTCCCTTAGATTATTATCTCTGGGGATATTTAAAGAGTAGGGTCTACAGAAATAACCCAACGACCTTGCAAGAATTGAAGGCCACCATCACAAATGAGATACAGGCCATACCACCGCACACTCTTGCAAAAGTGATGCAGAACTTACAAGCGAGAACACTGGAATGCTTGGCAACTAATGGAGCACATTTGAAAGGAGTCATTTTAAAAAAATAAATATTTCATAATAAACTTGTAACTCTACTCTTTCGAATGATATATAGTTTTTATGAAAGGAATTAAATATTAAGAATATTTGGCTTTTTTTTTATGGGTCCCATTTATCTGGATCACCCAGTATATATATATATCTGTATATATATATATATAGACACGTTATATATATATATACACACACACATTATATATAATATATATATATATATACACACAAACAGTATATATATATATATATACACACACACACACACAGTATATATATATATATATATATATTGTTGTGCAGAATGCGAAGACAAACAAGGTTGTCAGTGTGATACATTTATCTAATTTAAAGTAAGGAGTTCCAAAACACCTTAGTCCCCCCATTTGCAGCTTACATGTTTACTTATATCGAAATAGTTTTTAGTGATTATAAAAATATATAAAAATCTTTATTTATGGCAAGTATTAAAATTACTCTAGCTGATAAAGTGATAATACAGTATAATGGCTTCTCAATTAATTGGTGATTCGGAGAGGCAACGTGTAATAGATCGCATACGAGCAATAACATTTCGGGAAGCTCGTGATGCTGGAGCCACCTTTATAACACGTTCATGGGTTGCCAAAAAGTTGCGAAGGAGTGAGGACTTCGTCAAAAGAAATTGGAATAAAACTTTGGATGAATGTGACAGGGATACAACCAAATCTGGGTGCCCAAATTTGCCAATCTCTCAGGAAACAAAGGACATCATTGAAAGCGGTACGCGTAAGCGGAAAAACAGCTGTGCTAAACTTTCTAGAGAGATAGAAGTGTTGAGAGGAAAGATCGTTAGTGGTGAGATCATTCGACTGTACCGTCATAGGCAAGGTTTAAAGCCTTGGCATGAACTTCCAAAGCCAAGAAAAACTCAACTTAACATCGATGACAGAATGTGGTTTGCCCATTATCTTGAAGATTGGGATGTGGATGATTTCATGCATTTAGCTGTCTCCGATGATTTTTTTGTTTACGTAACACGTCGGCCTAACTACCAAAATGATCGAGTGTGGGCCACAACACCAGATGAAATCGATGACAATGAACATTATCGCAAATTATTAAGAAGTCCAGACTGTGTTGGTGTGCTTGTTTTGTTCACTGCAAAGAAGCTCATGTGGGTGCTGAAGCCAAATGGTCAGAGTTGGGATGGACATTTTCGTGATATTATTCTATCCCAGCATGTCATTCCTTTTCTAAGAAACCCAAACAATGTTATGGATGTCGATCAGGTCACACTTCTGCACGATAAGGCCCCCTGCTTTAAGGCATTAGCCACTCAACAGTTGTTGCGGAACTATGAGATCGATTTCTTTGGAATTGAAGAATGGCTAGGAAATTCTCCTGACCTGAACGTCTGTGAACACATTGGATCAGTTATATAGGACAAGGTTGAATGTCTCTTGCTTCAAGAACCTGCAGCAAATCGATTTTCGAAGGATACAATGAAGCAATACATTGAAACTCTTTTAGCAAATTTGCGTAACGATCAAGCTCTATTCACGTCACTTTTGGCAAGCTACCCAAAGCGAATTGAGGCTGTCTTGGAAGCCAATGGCGGGAACACCAAGTTTTAATTGTTTCTCATTAAATGCAGGATTAAATTCTCTTTTGTAAGGTATGTTTAGTTTTACTGTACCTCTAATGGTTTAGGCCATGGCCGGGGGGCTAATGTTTATTGGAGCCCCGTATATGAAAATAGTTTATAAGTATTAAATAGCTGATAAGTATAAAAAATCTCGCACTTCATTTCAGTGTAATAATAATAATAATAAATAGAATAATATATTCGATGATCATTCTTATCCTTTTAGATCAATACAGAAAAAAACTTATATTATATCTGCAATTAATTCGCATTCGTGTTGTGGTTCTCTACAGGGCTGACGGCTGATGTGTTAAAATACTAATATATCACTCTCTTCCATCTCATTTCTGCTAAGTTGGATTTCCACCACAGCATACTGGAACGCTTCTGCAAAATGATTCATCTCATCTCCACTGCTTTAAACGAAAAAATGAACAAATTTATTCCCTTCAAATTAAGTTCCAATAAATTATAACAACGCCGCTTCTGTTCGCTTAAATCAGGTACGTAAAATTACTATGTACCATAGCTAGATTTTAATTAAAACATTTTAAAACAACGAAAAGTAAACAAACATAAAGAATATATATATATATATATATATATATATATATACACAAACTCAGAATGGTTCCCTGAGAACATTATATGTTAAACACAGACCGTGCATGGAACAAAGAACTCTTCTGGGAAAATTAAATCCACTATAGTCCGAATAAGTAATGGTAAATGACAATGACAAATACCATAGTTTTTTTCCTTTTTCATGATTTTAGCCCGACGTGGGCAACGGGTCTCTCGCAAAGAGATCCCATAAATATAGCTTCCCTCACCAGCTATCTGCAAAGCAGACAGGATCCAGCTTTGGGACGTGGATCTAGGGTACGACCGAGATTACATCCCTGACTTATACTTGTAAATACGTTTCTCATGATTAAAATAAAAGTTATGGTACAGATTCTTACACCACCTTAGGCCAACAGCTTGAATTGCTATTCACAGGAAAATAAACCACAGAATGGACTGTCACACGAACTTAGACCTGCAGTTTTAACATGGTACTAAAAATAAAAATTATACTGACAGGATTTCTCGAATATTATAGAATTCTTTTTTAAAATTTACCTTCCTCTAAATAAATAATTATTTCTGTAATTTACTCGACAGATGCATAATAAAATGAAGTGGTGTCACATGAAATCAGTGACACAGGAATATAGGTACTTGTAGGTTATCTCCCCCCGACCAATTTTGACAGAATATTTTCGTTAAAACTAACGAAAATATCACGACTAACCTAACCAATTATCAAGGGCGTACAGTTGATCTATTAGTAAATAGTAAATACTATTCCAGAAACACAGAATGTTATAATTAATAATAGATCAACTGTACGCCCTTGATAATTGGTTAGGTTAAGTCGTGATATTTTCGTTAGTTTTAACGAAAATCTCCTGTCAAAATTGGTGGCGGTTAGATAACTTACAAGTACCTTAATATATATATATATATATATATATATATATATATATATATATATATATAAAGATAAAGAAATACACCCAGGAAAAGAGAGAGAATCGAAATACACGCCAAAGACAAAAAATTCACTGAGTGGGGAAGAAGTGGTGGCGGAGCAAAAGGAAATCGAATCACATGAGACTCTGAGGGAATTTAAACGACGGGCCATATGCGAATATTATAAAACAGGTTCGTGCAAATGTGGCTGAAACTGCATATACAATCACCCCCAAAATGCTTCTATATGATGAGGAATGGAAGATGCATGTACGGACCAAACTGCAACTTTTTTCACCTTCGTATGTGCAGACAGTCAATTACGGGGAAAAAATGCCTGAAAATAGAGTGCCAGGATTTTCACATAAAGGGTATGCAAAGAAGAGAACGGGAAAGAACAGATCATATTCGAAATAGAAGTAATAACAAAAGTAATGAAACATATTTTTTAGAAGAAATGAGTTTAATAAAAGCAGAGCTTGCCCTTCTAACAAGGAAAGACAGAACGCCGCAAATATATACACCACAACATTACGTACATCACTCTTCTATTCAACACCACCCACCAATAATACAACAACCACAGTGGTATCACGGGCCGCAGCCTCAATACTCCAAAATGCAGCGGTCCAACCAATAACACCACACAGGAACCGATATCAATCAGGAAACGACCATCATTTAGGAAAATCGAATACGAAGATTAGAAATCCGGTAAATGTATTATACATAAATATACAAGACCTCTATACGGATCATGCAGACCTCAAATTATCATACAATACTTACAAAGTTTAGCTACGGAAACCAGCATAGATATCATATGCCTAACGGAAACACACTTACATAACTGCGAAAAAGGCTGTGAAAACTGCAGCGAGAATACTGAAATATCAATGCTGGACTACAACATACAGTATATAGAGCAAATAGAGTGGCTAGACGAGGGGGAGGGTGTTGTATCTACGTGAAAAACACATACACATGTGAGGTGAAGGTAAACAAATGAAACACAGTCGAAATTATTATGTTAGAAGTAAAAGAACTGAACCTAACCATTATGGACGTCTACAGACCACCAAACACCTCAAAAAGTGAATTCCAATTTGCCACTAATGAAATACAAAAACATATTAAAATTACTTGAAACTTCAGCAACAAATATTCTAATTTGCGGAGATTTTAATTCCCACTCACAACAGGGAAGAAAAATGACGAAGTCATATATGTTGAGAAGTTTCATGTCAACATTACAAAAGATGATAGAACCCATGCAATAATACTATTAGATATGATGGAACATTACGCACTTACTCAGGAAATCTGTGAAGCCACTAGGAAAGAGAACGTTTTGGATTTAAGTTTGACAAATATCGATGAAATAATAATAAATAAAAAGGTAACGCACACAAATTTCTCCGACCATAACCTATTCGATAGCACCCAGAGGTCGGAAAACGCATCACAGAGAGGCAGAAGGAACATTTGAAGGCTTAAACATAAATTCAAAGAAAGTAGATTGGGAAAGTGTAAACAAAGATTTAAAGGAAGTAAATTGGGAATTACTACTTCACGAGAAGACGCCAAAAAAAATGCAAGGTATAATGGAGTCTGAAACCAAACCTATATTACTGAAACATGTTCCAGAGAGACAAAAGAGAAAACGTAGTAAGCTCGAAAGAAAAATCAGGATACTATTTAGACAACGGGAGCAAACCGTAAAACATCCCAACAGATGCAAAACTGATGCAAGGAGACTGAAACTAGAGAAGAAACTAGACGAAATAGAAATGGAGCTAAAGCAAACATTAATACATAAGACAAACGAGGAGGAAAACAAGGTAACAGAAAACATAAAAAATAAGCCAAAATACTTCTACACTTTTGCGAAAAGAAAAATGCAGTGCAAAGAAAGTATTGGTCCGTTCATAGACGGAGAGGCTAAACACACAAATGACCACCAAAAAATGAGAGAACTGCTTAAGGAACAATTTAATTCTATGTTTAGCACCCTCAAGTCCGAGATGAAATTAGAAAACGCAGATGAATTTTTCGACATTGATACAAATCAGCCAAGGACAATTTCTGGTACAAGTCTATTAATGGACTTATTAATGGACCTATTAATGGAGTTCTCGCAAGATGTAATTAAGGCTCTATCACAGATGCGAGACAATTCGGCACGGGCCTGACACATGGAGTGCCACATTTTTGAAGAAATGTAAAAAGAGTATTGCCAAACAGCTATATTTACTGTAGAGAAAATCACTCGACATGGGACAATTTCCACTGCCATTAAAGAACGCGAACATTGCCTCCTTTATTCAAAGGTGGTAACAGAGCAATGCCCAAGAATTTTTGGCCGGTAGCTCTCACCTCACACCTTATAAAGTGCTTTGAACGTATAATTAGAAGCGAAACTACCTACTACCTACAAGAAAAGAACTTATACAACCCAAATCAACATGGTTTCAGGGCGGGAAGATCATGCCTATCACAGCTATTAGACCACCAGGAGAAAATATTGGAAACACTTTGTCGAGGACAAGACAGATGTAATATCTACTGATTTTGCTAAAGCCTTCGATAAATGTGCCCATGGAATTATAGCACACAAACTTAAGAATACAGGAATTACTGGAAAGCTGGAAAGATGAATATTTATTTTCTTGACGCAAAGAACACAAAGTCATGGTAGATGGAGTCAAATCGGAAGTCTCGGAAGTAGAGAGCTCTGTCCCACAACGGACAGTGCTAGCTCCCTTGCTGTTCATAATAATGATTGCAGATATTGATGCAAATATCAATGACAGTATTGTATCATGTTTCGCAGATGACACAAAGATATGAGGAAATATTGAACGAAGGTGACATAGAACGATTACAAAACGACAATGAAACATTATTCCAGTGGGACGAAAACAACAATATGAAGTTCAACGAAGAAAAATTGCAACTTCTTAGATATGGTAATAACAAGGAGCTACAGAAAAAAGGTGCAAAATTCTGGTAATAACAAGGAACTACAGAAAAAAGGTACAAAACTGCAAGCCAGACAAATAACACCAAATCCACAAGTCCGGGATCTTGGAGTAATAATGTCGTCGGATGCAGAATTCAGCGAACACTATAATATCAAAATTACAACGGCTAGAAAAATAATGGGAATCATCTGGAGGAGCTTCCGTAGAAGAAAAGCAAACATCATGCTCAAATTATAGAAGAGTCTAGTCCTACCACTAACTGAATATTGCTCAGTACTCACAAGCCTATACAGAAAACGGAAACGGAAACGGAAGGTGAAGACTACTGGTCTCGACTTCAATCAGTGGAACTCTACTCTCTTAAAAGAAGGCGTGAGCGGTACACAATAATATACATATGGAAAATACTTGAGAGCTCTGTCCTTAACCTTAAAAGTGAAATAGAAACAAACTGAAATGAGAGAAGAGGCAGATTTTGTACGGTCCCAGCTGCGGTGGGACAAGGGGTCATGAAAACGAGGATGGAAAATACCTTCAGAATACGAGGCCCAAAGCTTTTCAATGTCCTACAAAAAGAAGTGAGGAATCTTCAGCACACCGACCTAACTAACTTCAAGAACCAACTGGACAGATTCCTCTGTAAAGTCCCTGACCAGCCATGCGTAGCTGGCTACGAGGGCAGGAGGAGATCAGACAGCAATTCCCTCCTTCACCAAATCCTGCAAATGAAGCGAGATGCTGCAGATGGGTCGACCGTAGATCGATCCTGAACCGTCTTTCGAACTCACCTAAAGTAACCTAAAGTAAGTATATACTGTATGTATATATATATTATATATATATTATATATATATATATAATATTAGGGTGGTCCATATATATATATATATATATATATATATATATATATATATATATATATATATATATATTAGGGTGGTCCATAAAATCGAACTTTCGAGTTTTCCAGCTCCCACCCGCCTAATCTGTGTCACTCTAGCAGAAAATAAATTTTGAAAAATTTCACTCACATCGGTGCCTAATTAGTGGTTGCTCATGGGGTTATATGTTCTTCTCTGAATCACTCATCACTATGGTCTATTACAGGTGCTAATTAATGCCGTTTTCTGCTCTTTCACATGTTGGAGTGTTAAATATAGCGATATGAAATAGATTTTAATAAAATATTGGTATACCATACACTGGTTTATATTGGTTACATTTACTTACGGTGATGGTCATGTCAAAAACTCGTGGTTTTTACTTGTTGGACAAACCGGACCAAAAGATTTTAGACAGTAAACTGCCTTCAAATGGCCAGTTCCTAGGTATTTTTTTGCACTATCATGTTGTGAATAAGAAAGATAATAAACAAAGCGCCGAAGAAGTGCTGAAGGAAGTTTTCTCATTTTGGGAAAGAGCCCGCATACCAACACAACGGAAGGACCACTGTTTGGAGAAGCTTTTTGTCTTGTTCAAAGAGTGGCAAGCTTTGAAAAAGAACAAGGGCAGGTAAAATCTAAAACAAGTCCAAAACGAGACGTCTTTCAAAGGCAAGCTGAACAATTTGTTCGACATTGCACATGGAAACGCTCTCCAGATGACCCAGTTTCAAGAAAATCGCGACTTCCTTCTCGCTTTGTCAAAGAGAGCCCGGTCGGCGGCGTCGACAAAAAATTGGCGGAGAAGGAGCAGAAAGTTGCAAAACGGAAAGCAGAGGAAGACGTCCGAAAGAGGAAAGCAGTCGAAGAGCAAGCCTCGATATCCCAAACAGCCGAACTTGGTTCTTCAAGCTTTGCCGATGACGAGTTTCTTGAGGGAGCCACTGGAGGATGTCCTTCACCCCCTCCAAAAAAGAACACGCCAGACCAAGAATATTTTCAACTCAGAATTATCTTCAGCCTTAGACAGGACGGGGGTGAGTGACCGGATGGCGCTTTACATTGTATCGGAAACAGCTCGTAGCCTTGTTCAAAACCTCGAGGAACTGACTCTCAGCCGATCCTCTGTGAAGCGCAGCCGAGAGCATCATCGCAGGCAGCAGGCTGAATCGGTCCAAAAAGGATTCCATTCCGGACCATTGGTAGTGCACTGGGACGGAAAGTTTCACCTAGACCTTACCAACAACGAGCAGGTGGACCGGCTTCCCGTCTTAGTGTCCACTTTAGATGGCAACTGGCAGCACTTGAGAGTGCCAAAAATAGCTTCGGGAAATGGGCAACAGCAGATACAAGCGGTGTTCGATCTCTTGCAACTTTGGGGACTAAGTGAAAGAGTGGTGGGAATGTGTTTTGACACTGCCGCTGCTAACACTGGCCGTCACTCAGGATGTTGTTTGCTCCTAGAGCAGAAGTTGCAGAAAGAGATGCTCTACTTTTGCATGCAGGCATCATATCATGGAGCTAGTTGTCGCCGCCGCGTTCACGGCGTGTCATGACGCAATTTCTGGTCCTAAAGTTGTTTTCCAAGAGATTCCAGCAACAGTGAAATTACATCGACACAAGCAAGTTCCAAACAGGTGTCGACCACCCCACTGTTGGTCCATCCCTATTACCAGTCAGAGAAGAACTTCTGAAGTTCGCCAAAGACCAAATCCAGCACGAAACATACCGAGACGATTACAAGGAATTTTTGGAACTCGACATTGTCTTCCTTGGTGGAAATCTTGAATCGCCGATTCGATTTAAGCGCCCAGGTGCGATGCATCACGCTCGCTGGATGTGCAAGGGCCTGTATTCTATCAAGATGTGGATGTTCCGGGAGCAATTGCAACATCTCACACCGAAAGAGAAAACATGCTTGTAAGATATGAGCATCTTCGCTGTGACAGTCTACCTGAAGGCATGGTTCACTGCTCCGATGGCCACTTCCGCTCCAACCCAGGACTTTGCTTCTTGGAATCAGTGAGGTCGTATCCACAGCAGATCTCCAAAGCAGCCAGTCAGAAGCTGGCAAGAGAGCTTTGGTACCTCTCTGAGGAAATGATTCTAGCGGCCTTCTTCGATGCCGATGTTCCATCTGCAACGAAACGTCGGATAGTCGCATTCATATACAAGAAAGAGGGTGGAGAGCAGTTTCCAAAGCGTGTCAATCCACCTCTCAGTTCGTCTTTGGAGAGTGTTGTGACGAAGAATTCGATGAAGTTTTTCGAACGACTGCAATTGTATGGAGGTTTCTTGAACAAAGATCCGGATGAATGGGAAAAAATGGAGGAGTTTCAGGCGGCGCTTAGGGTTGTGGGAAAACGGATAGTACTCATCCATCAGCTCGTGGATGGGGGGACCCAGAGGCGGCGGAGCTGTAGTGCATACCATATAATACCTATTACAGTGACAGAAGGATAAATTTTGAAACTCGTGAGCGACCCCTAAATATGAACTGATCGAAAGAAAAATTTACCTGCAGCATTTTCTCACAGAACCTCACAACTTCAGTGGGTAGGAGCTAGGAAATATTAAAAAAACATTCCCCTATATAGTTATGAACCACCATAATATATATATATATATATATATATATATATATATATATATATATATGTTCGTTTCTCTCCTCATCTTGCGCGGAATGTTCTCCTATACAAGCGTCGTTCTTTACGTTAATTATACCGCGTGTTCTTTGCAGTTGAAATATATATATATATATATATATATATATATATATATATATACATATACATACACACATATATATATATACGTATATATATATATATATATTATATATATATATATATATATATATATATATATATATATATATATATATATATATGTTATACTCTTCTGGGTGGCTTCGCTTTAGAATGGGTCACGTATAACATATTGTACTCTCGATGGTGATGACCGGAAGATATTTTCTCGATGTATTACCTCTCCAGACGCATCACGTAAAGCGCGATATTAAGGGATCGTAGAGACAAGGAAACCCGTCGGCAGAAATTTACTTTTATTGGAATTGCATATGCACTGAATATTGAAATCAAATTAAGCAAGTATTAAATCTCATTGGGTAGACTTTAAATCAATGTTTCCTTAAGGTAGTTAATATTAAGTTCCCAGAGTCGATAGACGTGGATTTCTTACCGCTGTCTAATTAAGCCCGAGACCTCTTAATGCCATCTAAGTCCTGTACGGATTACTTTCTCTGCTTTAATCCGGAGACTAGCGGCTAACTCGGCTTATTCGAATCTCTATATTCTGTGTGTGTGTTTGTGTGTGTGTGTGTGTGTGTGTGTGTGTGTGTGTGTGTCCAAGGGAGTTCCTCCATATATATCATAAAAATCGGAAGATAATTACATCACGAGTAAGTGGTGCGTACGTCATGATCGTGTGACTTCTACTTTAGAAGGAAACATGAATTGATAATACAATTCTCAATATAATCGAAACCCTTTGTTTTGCTGGGGTGTGACTTTTATTTCGAGAAGGCGGGGTCCTTCATTTATTTACTGATGAAGGCGTAACGAGGAGAACTAAGATGTTCTCCTTTCTTAGCAACGTATCTATGGCCGATATCTAATAAGAATATAAAAAGTACGCCAATTGTATGGAATTAATTAAACTCTTTGTACTAATGGGGCATTGTTAGAGGTCCTTCATTTATTTACTAATGAGGGCGTAACGAGGAGAACTAAGATATTCTCCTTTTTTAGGAACGTATCTATGGCCGATATCTAATAAGAATATACAAAGTACGCCAATTATATGGAATTAATTAAACTCTTTGTACGAATGGGGCATTGTTAGACTTGAGGGAATAATAAGTCCTGCGTGAACTTGACTTGGGATTCGTGAACTTGAACTAGAGGGACCTTGAGGGAAACAATATAATATAACATCATAATATAACATATATATATATATATATATATATATATATATATATATATATATATATATATATATATGATGAATAAAACCACGAAGGAAAGGAAACACAAAATGGTGCTCAAGCGCTTTCGTCTAATGACATCCTCAGGAACACTGAAGTACATAAAAAGGTTAAGCCTATATATAGGTTACAGAAAGAAAAAAAAGAAAAAATAAATAACATACATACACACACACACACATACATATATATATATATATACATACATATCTATATATACAAATACATACACACATACATACATACATATATATACAATAAACAGAGAAGTAAAAATAATAAAAAATTATAAAAAAATTAAAAATTAAAACCTTAAAAGATTACCAGTGAGGCGTACAGATTTTGTAAGGAAAAATATCGATTTTTAGCACAAGATCAAATGGATTATAAAAATACAAATTTATACTGGAACTCTGCCGGGTTTTACCACAATGCTGCCTATGGTCAGGTTTCGATATAAAAAAAAAAAAAAAAAAAAAAAAAAATGCAAATTAAAAGTTAATCGATTTTTAGCACAAGATCAAATGGATTATAAAATACAAATTTATACTGTCCGGGTTTTAACACAATGCTGCCTATGGTCAGGTTTCGATATATAAAAAAATAATAAAAAAATAAAATGCAAATTAAAAGTTAATAAAGTAGAAAACAAGTTTACCAAAGATTTAATGTTTTACACTTCTTATCTATATCTGTTTTAAAGGAATTCAACATAACAGGATCGAGTTGAAAAAGACCTTTGCTTATGTTGAAGTTATTTGAAAGTTGGATAATGGCAGACTCAAGAATATTTCTATTAACAATGTTGCTTGAATGGAATAAAACTGAAGCATTATTCCAATCAATACAGTGGGCTAACTCTGACAAATAGACAAAAAGGGCACTGGACAACTGTCCTGTTCTAACGGAATATTGATGCTGTTTTATACGTATGTGCAAATCCTTTCCCGTCTGACCTATGTAAAAGGAATCACATTGTTTACAACCAATTATTTCACGTGTTACCTTCGTGAAATAATTTTCATATATATATATATATATATATATATATATATATATATATATATAGGGGTTGGACAGAATAATGGAAACACTCGCATTTACGGTGCTGTACTTTCTGATATCATTAATGACGTTACGTACTTCATTAAATTAATGTGTACTGCATATAATATTGAGAACATATTCTATTTTAATATGTTCGTATTGGTTTCTCATGTTCTTGTAAAATAAATAAAAATATGGCGCTTGGAAAAAATATTAGTGACTATGAAAGGGGCGTGATAGTAGGAGCCCGTTTGGTTGGTGTCTCAATATTAAAAGTCGCGTGATTATCCCTGCACCTTGAGGAACAGTCCCATAGTTATGAATATATGGAAATAAATAAATAAAAAACTGCACCACATAAACACAGAATTGTTCCCATTATTCTCCCCAACTCCAAATTCATTAGAACTTTGGTACTATTTGATATTAAAATAGGCTTTACTACATGCAAAAAACAACTATTTTCTACGTGAAGGTCAAAATATGAAAATAAAAACCCACTCTAATACACAGAGTTTATTTCCACAACAGTTTCGATGCCCACTGGCATCCTCCTCGGGTGGATACAGAAAAAAGAATGAAACAAAACAAGAGGGAAAAACAGTCCAGGGACTGAACGCTAAGAAATTCGCACCTAGGTTAGATCCCATTCTCCCGACACCGGAAGGGCATTTTCATTAAAGGGACCCGCTTATAAGTACATTCGCACAAATTTAAAACTATCTTCCTGTTCTAAACATACAGATTCTATTATTTTTTTTTACATAATTATTACATTTATTATTAAATTTATTACATTTAATATTGCATTATTATTTATTACAGAAATTATAAATTTATTATTACATTGGTTATTACATTGTTGTTTATTATACAAAACTTATAAACCGAAAAAAGAATGAAAAAGGCGAGAAGGAAACAATCCAGAGACTATTGAGAAATTCGCACCTAGGTTAGATACCGTTCTCCCGACACCGGAAGGGCATTTTATTACAGGGTTCCGCTTATAAGAATATTCGCACAAATTAAAACTATCTTCTTGTTCTATACATACAGATTCTAATATTTTGACATAATTACTGCATTTATTATTGCATTTACATTTTTTTTCTTTTTTTTTAACATTTATTATTATTACCTTTACCCTAATTATTAAATTTATAATATTACCTTTATTATTACATCTGTTGCATTTATATTTATTTCCATATTTATTACTTCCATTATTACATTTACTACAAGCGAGTAAGGAAACAATCCAGAGACCTTTAAGAAATTCACACTTAGGTTATAACACGTTCCCCCGACTCCGTAAGGGATTTTTTGACCAAGAATCTCATTAAATGGTCTAACTTATAAGTACCTTCGCACAAATTAAAATTATCTACTTTTTCTATACATACAGATTCTATTATTCTTCTTTTGACATAATTATTACATTTATAAAGTACCTTACTTGATTCCCAATCTATAGCATGATTATTTTGGCTGGCGTGATAAAAAAAATGGCATTATTAGTATTACAACTTCTGAAGGCATATTTGTGTTCTTTAATACGGGTTTCAATATTTCTTCCAGTTTCTCCCACGTATACTAAATCACAACTTTTACAGGGAATGCTGTAGACACAGGCTTGTTCCTCTTTTGCAACGTTATTCCTAACCAATTTACTTTTCACGGTAGACGAATATTTGAACGCCAAAGCAAATTTAAAATCTTTCGTCAACGGTTTTACTCTTTCTAAGCCGGCAATGTAAGACAAACTCACATATTGTTTTTGGTTAACTGAAGGTTCCCGAGGGGCATAAAAAGATTTTCTGGCTTTAAAATACGCCTTTCTGATAAACCACTCAGGATATTTTAAATCCTTAAAAATGTTCCAAATCTTTGAATTTTTCGGGTCCAGCAAATGTGGGCTACAAATCCTGAGTGCTCTTAGAAACATGGAAGAAATAATTGAGCTTTTAACCCCTTCATCATGGTATGAAAAATAATGAATGTACGAATTACAATGAGTAGGTTTTCTATAGACCGTGAAATTGGGCTTTCCGCTTTCGTTAATAACCAAAACATCTAGAAAAGGTAATTGTTTGTCGTTCTCCCCAATACTGAGTACATTATACATGGAATATTATGAGTCGGAATTGTTGCAAACAATATGTCCCAGGAATCTAATTTGGTTTCGTTATGTAGATGATATTTTCTCATTTTGGCCTGACCACTTGAACAACTTTGACACTTTCTTTCAGTCATTAAATAATCTTGTTCCTTCCATTAAATTTAAATATGAATGGGAGAACGACAAACAATTATCTTTTCTTGATGTTTTGGTTATTAACGAAAGCGGAAAGCCCAATTTCACGGTCTATAGAAAACCTACTCATTGTAATTCGTACATTCATTATTTTTCATATCATGATGAAGGAGTTAAAAGCTCAATTATTTCTTCCATGTTTCTAAGAGCACTCAGGATTTGTAGCCCAAATTTGCTGGACCCGGAAAATTCAAAGATTTGGAACATTTTTAAGGATTTAAAATATCCTGAGTGGTTTATCAGAAAGGCGTATTTTAAAGCCAGAAAATCTTTTTAGGCCCCTCGGGAACCTTCAGTTAACCAAAAACAATATGTGAGTTTGCCTTACATTGCCGGCTTAGAAAGAGTAAAACCGTTGAAGAAAGATTTTGAGTTTGCTTTGACCTTCAAATATTCGTCTACCGTGAAAAGTAAATTGGTTAGGAATAACGTTGCAAAAGAGGAACAAGCCTGTGTCTACAGCATTCCCTGTAAAAGTTGTGATTTAGTATACGTGGGAGAAACTGGAAGAAATATTGAAACCCGTATTAAAGAACACAAATATGCCTTCAGAAGTTGTAATACTAATAATGCCATTTTTTATCACGCCAGCCAAAATAATCATGCTATAGATTGGGAATCAAGTAAGGTACTTTATAAATGTAATAATTATGTCAAAAGAAAAATACTAGAATCTGTATGTATAGAAAAAGTAGATAATTTTAATTTGTGCGAAGGTACTTATAAGTTAGACCCTTTAATGAGGTTCTTGGTCAAAAAATCCCTTACGGAGTTGTGGGAACGTGTTCGAACCTAAGTGTGAATTTCTTAAAGGTCTCTGGATTGGATTGTTTCCTTACTCGCTTGTAGTAAATGTAATAATGGAAGTAATAAATGTGGAAATAAATATAAATGCAACAGATGTAATAATAAAGGTAATATTATAAATTTAATAATTAGGGTAAAGGTAATAATAATAAATGTTAAAAAAATGTAAATGCAATAATAAATGCAGTAATTATGTCAAAATATTAGAATCTGTATGTATAGAACAAGAAGATAGTTTTAATTTGTGCGAATGTTCTTATAAGCGGAACCCTGTAATAAAATGCCCTTCCGGTGTCGGGAGAACGGTATCTAACCTAGGTGCGAATTTCTCAATGGTCTCTGGATTGTTTCCTTCTCGCCTTTTTCATTCTTTTTTCGGTTTATAAGTTTTGTATAATAAACAACAATGTAATAACCAATGTAATAATAAATTTATAATTTCTGTAATAAATAATAATGCAATATTAAATGTAATAAATTTAATAATAAATGTAATAATTATGTAAAAAAAAAAAATAGAATCTGTATGTTTAGAACAGGAAGATAGTTTTAAATTTGTGCGAATGTACTTATAAGCGGGTCCATTTAATGAAAATGCCCTTCCGGTGTCGGGAGAATGGGATCTAACCTAGGTGCGAATTTCTTAGCGGTCAGTCCCTGGACTGTTTTTCGCTCTTGTTTTGTTTCATTCGTTTTTCTGTATCCACCCGAGGAGGATGCCAGTGGGCATCGAAACTGTTGTGGAAATAAACTCTGTGTATTAGAGTGGGGTTTTATTTTACATAGGCTTTACTACATTTCCCATAACATAGTTATCACTGACACTCAGTCTCAGTACCGTAACAAGAGCGAGGTGAGTGAGGCACTTGCCTCGGTTGCGCAAAGCTGAGGGGCGCAGAAAAACTATATAAAATATGTAACTACTATCCCAAGCACGCCATGCCATTAAGGAAACGGCGCATTTCTATAAATTTTCAGTACTTTTCAGTACTTTTTCTGTTTTCCATGCATATTATTCGATCAGCGCTTTTCCAAACTGAATATTGCAAATTAGAAAACAGGATTTAATGACTGGAAAAATTTGAACCGTATTGTAGAACATGAAAATTCAACTAATCATCGTGAAAATTTCTGTAAATGGAAATCCCTACAAAAAAGACTATTGTGCGGACAATGTATCGATGATGCACTACAGAAATTTACCACTTAGAAGATCGTGTAGTGTTATGGGAATAGGGGCTGCAATTTTCTAAGTGGGGCGAAAGTATAGGGGGGCGCAATTTTATGATCTTGCCTCGGGCGCAAAATTAGCTGGGTACGGGTCTGCAGTGACACTAGTCTTTGCGGACTATTGTTAAATTTTGAACAAAAAGTTTTAATGCAACAGTCTTTAATTAATTCTTCACAGCTCATAATTATCATATAAGATTTTTCTGTCGCATTCTGTCAGTGTTGCTTTATGCTCACTAAATTCCTTATATGATGTTCTTTTTGATTATTTTTGTGTATATTCATAACCTTGAGGACTTTTATTTCTGAAACACCAACCAAACGGGCTCCTACTCTCATGTCCCTTTCACAGGTAGTAACATCTTTTCCAAGCGCTATATTTTTATTTATTTTAAAAGAACATGAAAAACTAATATGAACATATTAAAGTAGAAGATGTTCTCAATATTATATGCAGTTACATATTAATTTAATAAAGTACATAACGCCATTAATGATATCAGAAAATACAGCACCGAAAATGCGAGTGTTTCCATTATTTTGTCCGACCCTGTGTGTGTGTGTGTGTGTGTGTATATATATATATATATATATATATATATATATATATGAATGTGTGTGTGTGTGTGTGTGTGTTTGTGTGTAATGTGATTCGATTGCATTCATTCGATGAAAATAAAAAATTAATCTCATTTGCAGGAACGGCGGTATGCTTATATATTTTTTAACTCACAATTCAAGAGCTTTAGAGCTAGCTGGAATGTCCCCAGTTCCTGCTACTTCTACAGGCTCGCCCCAAGAGGATTGGTTCCGGAAACTGCATCGACTTCTAGAGTAGGGAAGAGTGCATATTTATCTACAGCCTCGAATAGCAATAATACACTCCCGACTCTGGAAAAGAACAAAAACAAGATATATATATATTCCTGTAAAATTATGTTTGCATGAAATCACTACGATACTTACAACATATCCCCATCTTCAAAAACAGCTGGCTTGGTAAAGCTGTTTATTTTAGCATTAACAACTCCTGCACTCCTGGCAAAATATAAAAACAACACATTTCAATGTACTATACAAAACACGTCTCTTGCGAATAAACTTAACTCGATACACAATTATATCACGAAAAAAAGCTCTGTAGAATATGAAAGAAGGCCACTTACGATGCTATTTCGTCACAGCTGTTAGAATTCATCGTAGACTATAATTAAACGAAGCGCACACTGGGAAAAACTGACTGGAAATGAGACTCAGTGGTGGAAATGATTCTTTTATATGCAGGTGGGAAGACGCACCCTTTTCAGAGAATATCGAGTAAGAAAGACTCTCACCCAGACCTGGACACATTCAGAAGATGATGTTCTCATTGGTGTACTCTATGGAGGGGCGTGATTTGAGGAAGTATCCAACCACTTGCTTCAGGGCTAATGATTTGTGGGTAGGGATACGGATTTTAAAGCGCACTGATTGGCCTTTTGATCCTGTTCGGAGGTTCATTAATTGTTGTGTATATATATTATACTCGGGGGTTACCCGGTGAGTTTAACCCTCAACTACAATATACAGTATATATATATATATGGAGCGACGAAGAAATCTCTTATAACAGGCGAAAAACAATTGAACGGAATCAAGTTCTTCAACAAAAGCTGCATAATCGAAATAAACTCGTTTACAGTCTTTAAAGCAGGACTGCAGAACTGCGATAACTGCGAACACTGTATCGATAAGAAAGAATTGTATACCGATGGATTCAACTTACTAAGAGCGGATAGAACAGCGAGACGTAAAGGTGGCTGTGCTATTTACGTACAGGAGAGTCATATGAGAGAGACGGTAATAAGTAAATCCAACAGCTTCGTGGGAACCCTTGCAATGAAAATAGAGAAACTAAACCTGGTACTGATAATCATCTATAGACCTCCAAACTCTCCAACTGAAAAATTTTCGGATGCCATTCATGATATCAGAACCCTAATAAAGTCCTAAACTGTCCATTCCCTAATATAATACTCTGCGGCGATTTTAATTTCCCATTTATAAATACAAAATGGTAGGTAGAAATATATTTATACAGCAAGACAAGGGGGGCAAAAGAGAAGACCAGGAGCAAGCAAAAATGCTGATGGCTCTCACAAACGAGGTTTTGCTGAGAGGAGATAACAGAAAATACAGGAAAAAATAACTGCCTAGATCTGGTATTCACGAATAACACGAACGTGATTGCTGATATAAAAATAACCCCAACTATTTTCTCAGACTACAGCATCGAGTTAACAAATATGGCGATAACATTAAAAGACAATACACATACGGAAGGATAAGCAAATTCGAGGCTTTTAACGTAAACTCCAAGACCAGACATTGGGAAGAAATCAGATCACACATGGCCCAAATAGAATGGAGAACAGTCTTAGAGAATAAAACAACTGAGGAAATGCTAACAACCTTGGAAGAAAAGACGCTGAAAATTTTAGAAAAATATGCTCTGAAAGCACAGCCAAACGAAAATAGAAACTGGCTAGAGAGACAAAAGAGACGAATATTCCGCAAAAGAAAGAGAGTAGCGGCGAAGTTAGCTAACTGCGGAGAAAACAATGCCAGAAAAGCAATGCAAGAAAAACTGGAGAGTATCGATAGGGAAATACAAGCCCTGATTAAGGGCCATTCAGAGAAGGAATAGTAAAAGGCGGTAGAAGCAATAAAGGAAAATCCAAAATACTTCTGTAGCTATGCGAAAAGGAAAACATAAACGCGCGCTACCATCGGGCTCATAAAGAAAGGAAATAATGAACTAAAGACGGTCTAAAAGAAATATCTGAAACATTGAAAGCACAGTATGAATCTGTCTTCTGCAGCCCAAAAGTGACAAAGCGATACCTGACATAGATGATTCTTCGAAGAGAAATTGTAAGGAGAATATATAACAGACTTTGATTTTACCCCAAAAGATGTAGCGAGAGCTATAGGACAAATGAAATCGCATTCATCTGCAGGTCCGGACAAATGGAACGCACTACTGATTAAAAACTATAAAAATGAAATAGCCACACCCTTATACTGGATATCGAGAAGATCCCTAGACACTGGGGAAATACCGAGCATCTTGAAAAGAGCAAACATTGTCCTTATATATAAAGGAGGGGATAGATCTCAAACAAAGAACTATAGACCAGTGTCATTGACGTACGTCCGACCTCACCAAAATATTTGAAAAAATAGTCAGAGAGAAAATCTATGACTTCTTGTGGATTCTGGAAAGATTCAACGAAAATCAACACGGATTCCGATCAGGAAGATCATGCCTACCACAACTTATAGAGCACTGTAACAATATCCTAGATGCACTTGAAGGCAATGAAAACTATGATGTCATATACACGGATTCTGCTAAAGCTTTCGACAAATGCGATCATGGTATAATTGCACATAAAATTAAACATATGGGAATAACAGGCAAAGTGGTAAAATGGATCAACAACTTTCTCAGAGAACCTCTACAGGTCGTCAAAATTCAAGGTGTATCATCATTAGAATCAGGTTACGTAGCTCAGTACGATAAGGTACAGTATTGGCCCCACTCCTGTTCATTATCATGCTAACTGACATAGACATGGAGTAAACAGCAACAGCATAGTAACATCCTTTGCAGACGATACAAAGATCAGCAGAAAAATCAGCGATGCAAATGAAGTGGAGGCCTTGAAAAGGGACACGAACAAAATATACAAATCAGAAGACAACAGTATGACTTTTAATACCAAGAAATTTCAGCTCTTGAGATATGGTAGAAATGAGAAACTAAAACAAACTACATATCATGCTCTAGATCGACAGGAAATTCAGAGAAGCACGAAAGCAGTCGATTTCGGGGTAGTAATGACCACTGATGCCAAATTTGAGGCACAAAATCAGATAGCAATAAACAAAGCAAAAAGAGTCGCGGGACAGGTACTAAGAACGTTCAAAAGGAGGAACAACACAGTAATGACTACCCTGCTGAGAACACTGAAACTATTATACTAGAAGAAATGCAGGCATTTCACAGCAAAGATTGTTGGCTGCATAGAACTCAACTACTGGGCAAGACTACGTAAACTAAATCTGTACTCCCTGGAAAGAAGAGAGAGGTACCCCATAATCTACATCTGGAAAATGATCGAAAAACTGGTACCAAACCTCAAACGAAACCCAATTACCATCCAAACAACGCTGGAAAATAGGAAAGGCAGAGTGTGTAGTGTTTCCAAATTAAAGGCCCGAAAAGCGACCTCTTCAACACTGAAGGGAAATAGCTTAGCTGTCAGTAGGCCAAGACTTTTTAACCAGCTCCCAAAGGACCTCAGAAACGTTACAGGGGTCAAAGTTGAAGTCTTCAAGAGAAGACTAGATGTCTGGCTGAGGATGGTACCAGATGAGCCAGATGTACCTGGGTATGTGCAGTGGAAAACGTAAGAGGGAAACTCGCTCCTCCACCAAGCCAGACCTAGAGGCGGGGCCACCAACTTGACCTTCATGTGAAGAGAGACCAATACACGGAACCTGAACAAGGTTAACAAGGTGTGTGTATATATGTATATATATATATATAGAGAGAGAGAGAGAGAGAGAGAGAGAGAGAGAGAGAAAGAGAGAAAGAGAGAGAGATCTAGTTATGATAATAATAATAATTCAATTGATAGGTAGATAAAGGGTACCTTGGGTAACCAAGTGGTAAAGGCTCAGGGCGCTGATAGGAGGGTAGTGAGATCGAGTCCGGGCGAGAACTTTATAATTTCTGACCCACCTGTGGTCGGGTATGGTTCGGATTCCGCGTTAAACTATGGTTCTAAGTGGAATGAAAGCTTGTTAATGTATTTATGTGGTATAAAGATGTTTCTAACTCGGGTTAAAGAAAACATGAGTATCTGAACGATTTTAAAAGAACTCGACTGAATTACTTTGCGATACATAGAATTTTTTATATGCATTTCTCACCCACCCGAATACAATTAGTCTATTTTATTTTATTTAATATGGGATCAAGTTTTAAGTTTTACAGGGCCCTCACATTAATTTCATGTACGCTAGATGTCATGATATATATATATATATATATATATATATATATATATGTATATATATATATTCAAACAAATTAGTTAAAAACTTTACTAATAAAAAGTTAAATGAAAAAACGCAAAAGTGCACCAAACATACCATGCTCACTTGACAGCCACAAACAACTAAGGCGAAAAGGAGACAGGGTCAAGGGGAAAAAACAGAAAAAAAAATAATTTTAGTTTGTAGGTATTTTAATTAATATAAAGGGGGTAACAACTAGAATCAATATTTAAACTGGAGTTCAGAAATTTAATGCACAGAGATTCGTAAATACGGAGAGAGGACTGGCATTTTAATGATTTAAGAATTTTAAAGTTATTAACGGAAATATCAACCTTACACTTAACAGAATGATTTCTAATGGCAGACTGTTCCTTTTTAGATAAAACTTTCCCTGTCCTATGGCTAATACCCATATGGGAGCAAAATCTTGCCTGCAAAGAACGAACTGTGCTGCCAACGTAGTTCCCCTGGGAACACCCAGGGCAGGTGAACAAATAAACGACAGAACAGTTCATCGCAGGGGGGATTTTGTCCTTACAACGGAAAAAACATTCAAGGGTATTATTATTTACAAAAGCAACCTTAAAATCAGTGTGAAAATAAAATTTCCTCACCACACTCAACAATTGCTTTTTCACAAAAGTGTTAAAATGGTAGAGATCAGGTAAAATAAGATATTTACAATTCTTAGGAACATCATACGTTGGGATAAGGTTGGGGGAATAAACATTATTAAGAAATTTACCAATAATACCTTGTACAAGATCCCGTGGAAAACCATTTTTAAAGAAAAAATCAGTAAGGAATTCAAACTCATTATGAAGCAGAGCAAAGTTTGAACAAATATTATAAGCTCTATGCACTAAAGTGCGAATGGAACTTAGTTTGTAATTAAAATCGCAAAAACTATAAAAATTAAAACCTAAACACTTCATGAATGTTGAGCACGCAATATGAAAGGTAGCCCTAGCTATTTTCTGTCTACGTGAGAATTCTTCAAAATACATGTGTGGGCTCCACGGCTTGTTGAGGTCAAACGAGGACGCAAGGCTGAGATACGACCAGCTAGTAGCAGGAGTCAAGTGACCCCTTTGATTGGGTTGCGCCATACAGTGTGCAATGCATAACTTTTTTACGGCACACACACACACACACACACATATATATATATATATATGAATAGAAACGACATAAGTATTAAGGAACGTTTCTGCACACGAGGAAGAGAAATCACGAATAAATGAAAAATGAGGCGAACCGCCCGGGAATCGAACCCAGGCCCTTCCAATTGCCGGTTGGATGCGCTACCATTACACTACGGACCTCGATCATTCACAAATCGAAATTCTCCTACATAGGGCAGAAACCAATGCCCTGAGAGGGCACCCTCGCAAATCGTGAATATGTGCATTTAACTGCAATGACCACGCAGTATATAAATGAATAGAAACGACATAAGTATTAAGGAACGTTTCTGCACACGAGGAAGAGAAATCACGAATAAATGAAAAATGAGGCGAACCGCCCGGGAATCGAACCCAGGGCCTTCCAATTGCCGGTTGGATGCGCTACCATTACACTACGGACCTCGATCATTCACAAATCGAAATTCTCCTACATTTATTCGTGATTTCTCTTCCTCGTGTGCAGAAACGTTCCTTAATACTTATGTCGTTTCTATTCATTTATATACTGCGTGGTCATTGCAGTTAAATGCACATATTCACGATTTGCGAGGGTGCCCTCTCAGGGCATTGGTTTCTGCCCTATGTAGGAGAATTTCGATTTGTGAATGATCGAGGTCCGTAGTGTAATGGTAGCGCATCCAACCGGCAATTGGAAGGCCCTGGGTTCGATTCCCGGGCGGTTCGCCTCATTTTTCATTTATTCGTGATTTCTCTTCCTCGTGTGCAGAAACGTTCCTTAATACTTATGTCGTTTCTATTCATTTATATACTGCGTGGTCATTGCAGTTAAATGCACATATTCACGATTTGCGAGGGTGCCCTCTCAGGGCATTGGTTTCTGCCCTATGTAGGAGAATTTCGATTTGTGAATGATCGAGGTCCGTAGTGTAATGGTAGCGCATCCAACCGGCAATTGGAAGGCCCTGGGTTCGATTCCCGGGCGGTTCGCCTCATTTTTCATTTATTCGTGATTTCTCTTCCTCGTGTGCAGAAACGTTCCTTAATACTTATGTCGTTTCTATTCATTTATATACTGTGTGGTCATTGCAGTTAAATGCACATATTCACGATTTGCGAGGGTGCCCTCTCAGGGCATTGGTTTCTGCCCTATGTAGGAGAATTTCGATTTGTGAATGATCGAGGTCCGTAGTGTAATGGTAGCGCATCCAACCGGCAATTGGAAGGCCCTGGGTTCGATTCCCGGGCGGTTCGCCTCATTTTTCATTTATTCGTGATTTCTCTTCCTCGTGTGCAGAAACGTTCCTTAATACTTATGTCGTTTCTATTCATTTATATACTGCGTGGTCATTGCAGTTAAATGCATATATATATATATATATATATATATATATATATATATGATACACACAGACCGTGCATGGAACAAGGAACTCTTCTGGGATAATTAAATCCACTATAGTCCGAATAAGTAATGGTAAATGACAAATACCATAGTTTTCCTTTTTCATGATGCTAGCCCGACGTGGGCAACGGGTCACTCGCAAAGAGGTCCCATAAATATAGCATCCCTCACCAGCTATCTGCAAAGCAGACAGGATCGAGCTTTGGGACATGGATCTAGGGTTTAAAGCAGCCTAGCCCTGCTACATTCCCATCTTGAAACGGACATGTTATGTGCCTTGAAAAGTGGACGCTCAATTCTGCCAGTTGAGGTTTAAGTTTTGGTTTTTGGCTAAAATATAATAGTTACCCCTTGTTCTTTGATGTATTCAATCTGAAGTGAAGACAGCAAGTCTTTTGCTTATATTGAGGTTCTAAATGTAGCAGGGCTAGGCTGCTTTAAACCCTAGATCCATGTCCCAAAGCTGGATCCTGTCTGCTTTGCAGATAGGTGATGAGGGAAGCTATATTTATGGGACCTCTTTGCGAGTGACCCGTTGCCCACGTCGGGCTAGCATCATGAAAAAGGAAAACTATGGTTTTTGTCATTTACCATTACTTATTCGGACTATAGTGGATTTAATTATCCTCGAAGAGTTCCTTGTTCCATGCACGGTCTGTGTGTATCATAAAAAACTCAGGGGACCATTCTGAGTTCATTCCCATATACATATATATATCTATATATCAAGACATTCAAGGGCCATGGTACCCAAAGGGTACGGTATCGTAGGTGCCAAGCACCTGGTAGCGTTTTCTATAGGTGTTACGGCACACTTTCGTCCCCCTAAGCTCCTTCACGCCCCCAGTTTCTGTGCCTGAAAATTGTGAGTCCTTACAGTCAGTTGGGGTGGCTGCTCATCCTCATCTTCTAAGCTCACTAGCTCCTTCAGCGATTCAAAGTTAACAAACTACCGGTTCGCCTGGTTAAGCGTGATGACTTTAGCTTTCACGATATATCTCACATCCTCCCCCACCCTCCCCCGTACCCCATATGTTTTTGGACCTGTTGAGACAAAAGAATCAGCGTAGGCACTATCTCCATACTTATCCTTGATCTCATCAGTCAACTCTCCGAGGAATTCCCCCAATAGGTGGCATGTAATCACCTTCCTTCTCCTTGAATATCACACTATCTGTGTCTGCGTACAGAATCCTCCGCCCAAGAGAATGCAGTCGACCCCAAAGTTTGATGCGAGCATACGCTGTGGTGAAGGTGGCTACAGGTATGTTTGTAACACGTGATGTATCTGTAGCCAATTCGGTCCTGTTGTATTTTATTATGTACGTATTATCCACATTCACGATCCCCATGACCTCTTTATCGGGAGCGTTGACATAATCCCACACCTCGTTATAACTTTTGGCTAGTTGGACGTTCCCCTTGCCTGTATTCTGAGCAAATTTCTCCCAAAGACTATTTAGGCACAACTTTGCACTAAAGCTGTTGCCATGGTTCTTTACAATTTGGGACCGGTCAATTTTTATCCCTCCACGATCACGGTAGGGCTGAATATACGCTGAGTTTTCATTTTTGGCCTCAACTCCTGGCAGGTATCTTGATGCTTCCACCGTTTCCTTCAAAAATGTGTTTATATTTGGTGTAAAAAGGTTGGGGAGCTTCTGAAACCTCCACACCTCCTATCTCTTCAGTATTCTGAACCAGTGATGAACGGTTAGGGACAGTTCAGGGCTTGTATAAACACCTCTGATTTTTCTCTGGTTGACTGTATGAGTACAGTCCCCATTGTTCTCCTCCGCACTCCCCACACAGAGGGAACATGAGCATGTGGTCTATAACAACGGGTAAGATTGGCATCCATAATTCGCGAGGGGGAGCACATCTATGAAAGAAACACCAAAGTAGTTCTTGTTGAAATCAGCTACGAACTCTTCGATGGTAGGCAGGGCAGGACCCACGAGTTTTTCAGGTGCACCTACGGGGTACGGATTGTTCTCCATTACGTAAGGGTATATTGAGCAGAAATCATAGTAATAAATCTTCACCCCTTCCGTAGCTGGAAAGTACAGATTGAAGTGGATTTTACGTCCTCCAAACAAACTATCACGGCATTTGATGGGGTCCAGCACCATTGTACACGTGATAGCCCTTATTTCTTTGCGATACTGCTCATCGGCTTCTATCCGTGCATCATATTCGTGTTCCCACAAAACCTTTTGAGTGAAATGGGAGTTTATAAGTTGGTCGCGGGTACTGGTCCATGCGAGACTATCGGCAGGAGATCTCCCATAGACATTCCCTGTAACTTCACACTCAGGACGTGGGCATCCATGTCACCAGCAGCCGTTAAAGGAGTACACTGACTTTGCACCAGTGGTGGGGTCCTCACTTAGACTATCCACCCAAAAAACACGCCCATTGTTCTTGATTACCACTTCTCACTTGTTGCGGGCATGCTTTATATATAGGCCTGTCTGCTGCTGTATGCGTGTGAACCAGTAAATAGCCTTATACCCGTAACTACGCGGAACGTTTCGGGGAATGACTGCAAGTATGTCTTTAGGCATGAAATTATATTGAATACGGCAAAACACAATAATGCGGCTTGTAACGGATCACAGTTGAAGCGCCCTTTGTACAGTACATCCCTCTAAAGGCTTGGAAGCATATTCTAAGTACGCGTACGTCATTCACACAATAACGTTCACATTCACACGCTATATTGTAAGGATTATCGTTATTAAACCCGTTGTAATAGCGCTCAAAGTCTTCACGATCACTTGCATCCCTGCTGGCATAGTTAAAGTAATGTTTAGTGGGGGGGATGGGTCTACATAATTTAAAGTATCATGAGTGAGGAATGTTTAAGGGAAATACCCTCTTGAAACTTCAGCGACTACGCCCATTACCTTCTGGAGCTTAGCTAATTTACAAGGTGGGAATAACAGAATGTCTTTAAACTGAACATTTCCTATTATCTGCATCTGTATAAGCTTGTTTCCTCTTTTCAAGGGATCACCCGTGAATATCTCTGAGGATTCGTGTTCAAGTAGCTCCTTATAAAGGAACTGTGTGTAAATTTTGCCGCGTTATAGTCAAGAATATATAGTCATTTTTTTTAACTAGTCCGCCAGCTTGACAATATAGTCCACAAACAGTTTCACGAGGGAATCTCACACAGGCACCTTAAAAATGTTTGTCCGCTAACCACATTTGCGACATTCACCACATTTAACATTCATACATTCGTCACAAATGGTCTGACTTAAAAGTATATGCGGGATAACCTCTTTTGTTTCGGGGTCCGTGTCGGTGTCTTTGTTGTAGTACAGTTATACAAGGCTTATTTTTGGGTTTGGTGTCTTTCATATATTAAACATGCTTTGCACCATCCGCCTTATATTTTTCATGAAATGTAAAACAATGGATTTCATTACATATATTTTCGAATTTCCCCCCCTCTTAGTTATCCACTGTATGAAACGCCTCTAGGACAATATCCCCCCGCGGACAATATATCCGAGGAGAATATCCCCTTAAGACAATATCCCCCGCGGACAATTTAAAGTCAATGTCACAGTGGGATAGATAATTTTGACCATTTGTTAGATTAAAATGTAAAAACATTAAAAACTTAGGTTATATGCAATACCGGGCAAATAATCTAAAATCTCTCTATTTTCATATCCTCGGATCACCGTCAAAAGCCTGGCTGCAGAGTCTTCATACTTTTTTCTTCTGGGTGTGTAGCATGACCTGCTGCTCTCTGAATAATATGAACTTGTTACAGTGATTGTTCGCTTTGAATAAATGAAATAAACTTTCAACTGTTTGGGTGAACACATGAAGCATTGGACGTAAAACTCCTATGCCATCCTTCAAGAGAACTGTTGGTTTTTGGCAATCCCTCTTTTGCTCTATCCTACTTATTCCACATATTTATATCAAACATTGGTTTTCGACGTCTTCGACGATTTGGTCTTCCAATGTGTGTGTCTTCAAAATAATCAACACTGAATGGGTGTCTGGGGTCAGGATTTCATATAATTCTTCAAATGCTGCAACAACATTGTCATATGGGACAAGGGCAAATGCTGCTATCATTCTCATATTGAGCGCAAACTCTTTATCTAACCTAACCTAACCTAAGGGTATATATGTATATATATATATATATATATATATATATATAGTAGTATTATGTATATATTTTGGGGATATTGTCCGTGGGAGATAGAGATATTGTCATCGGGGGGTGGGGATATTGTCTTCGGGGAGATATTGTACTGATACCGTGTGGAACATGCCACACTCGCAAATTCTCATTTTCCTACACGTCCCATTTGATTTATGAAAATCAAAACAGGTATTATTGAATAACGTGCATCTACGTACATTACAATCTCTCTTTTCAGCTTCAGCCACTCGACTTTCACATCTGGGGCTTTTACACTGTTCGCAAACCATGTGGCATTCCTTACAATGTTTCAACAGATCATTCGTAAACTCGAGACAACCTTTACACAAATCGTGATGTCTTCCATATTTTCAGCTTTTATCATAAATCACGTAAATAGCCCTTATATTGCGGATGGGAAGATACGTTGTCCCCGACAAACCTAAACTAAGTAGAGGCTTTGTACGATCTCTCACACTGCTATTAAAAACATATGACGATCATCCAGTCCAAATACAACTATACGCAACCCATTCCCTGTTCTACCCTTCTCAACTCTTCAAGGCCCATATCACAGTCAAATTCAAGCCTTTAGTCTGTAGCCAGTTTATGTGTACACTGCACTATCGTCGGCATCCAAATTTTGTGGGTAGCTGTATTAAGCACGGTAAACAAATGGGCCAAGATTATTGCTATAAAACCGCAACCGCGACCGATATCAGTGTGTCTTTTGTATATCTGGTCACTGTTAAAGTTAAGAGTATAAGGTGTGGCGTCGTGATCTACAGCTCGGAAGATGTAGTCTATATCGATCGTAAAATTCTCCATGTTAAATTCTGTTCCGCTCTGGGTGGCCTGAGCGATGCAAGATAAAATATAGGCCGTTTTCTCGGCAGCCAGACGCCTGTATGGTACCACTATTGAAAAGTTGCCTCTATCTCCATCATTTGCCCCGAACCAGAGAGCCAGTCTTACTCTGGACTCGCGACCCTCACCACTCTGAAGGGCAAACTCTACGACACGTTCAACTATGCGCCGCAGCCCGTGTTCAACACTGTTATTATACACTATTCGCGGAGCGATCCTAACTGAGTAGAGCCTACTGAGCAGGGCCGGGGTGAAGGTCACGTTACGCACCAGATCGAATGAAATGCCGCGGTCTACAAGTTGAGACATTTTTCCGAGGCGGTATTAAACAGGGATAAGTGGGGACAGTTTTATTTGTAGAAGGAGCTACGTAGGGGATGTACCGTGAGACGTAGAAGTTTGAGGTGCTATTCCATTTTCAGAACTTACTGAGGGTGTAACGGCCGACGCGTTCGTGGAGGGTTTTACACGCTTTATACCTGCCGTGGAAGATGTTTCAACAATGGGGCTGTTAGCATCCTCATGCACCCGCTTTCTGCCCGAATTGGAGAGTGTGGATGCTACGGCTGTCACTGCTGAGGGCTCCGGAACGCTTGTAGGCGTGACGTTCGTGGAGCAGTCTTAGTCTCAACAATAACTACACTATGGTCGCTATCATTAGCTTCATCTGCAATATCCACAAAGGTACATGATGCTGGTAGAGTACCTGATCTTCGTCATCATTCACGGTTCTGGGGAAAAATAAAAAGAAGATTGTAGAATATAAGGAACAACACTTAAAAGTTTACTATATTTTGTAAATGTTTCACTAAAGAGGGTAACGTGTTAGAAATGGATTCTATAGAAAAATTCAAGTTCACGAACCTTTCTACATGCATTATATCTGGACCAACAGGTTGAGGTAAAACCGTGTTCATGCTAAAACTCATTTAAGATAAGGACGAACTGTTCTCAAATTTTGTGCGTAAAGTTATATGGTGTTATTCAACATACCAAGCCATATTCAACAAATACGTAGATGATATTTCGTTCCACAAAGGTGTTTACAATGTTTGCTCGATAATGGGCAATGAACACACGGTTATTGTAATTGACGATCTCATTTTAGGAATGAATGAAAGTTCGCTGAAACATTTAGAGTATTCTCCCACCATTTTAACATAAGCGTGTTCTTCATCAATAAAAACCTGTTTTTCAAGAATAGATACATGCGTGATGTTTCGCTAAATACCCAGTATCTAGTCTTATTCGCACAACGTAGAGATGTGGCACAAATTGGGGTATTGGCCAATCAAATGTTCCCAAATCAACGTAAGGAGTCACTGGAAGTTTATAAAGAAGTTACAAGTCAACGTTACGGATATTTGATTTCTGACCTTCACCCGCGAAACACGTTTAGGATGCTTCTAAGAATGAATATATTTCCGAACGAGGCTGAAACCGTATGTATCCCAGAATGACGAAGACGTTAAAGAAATACCATGAATTGATAAAAATCTATCAACGACTGTCACGCACTCTCCAGCGACAGTTTGTTAAAAATATTAACCCAGACTTTTTAAAATGCATCTGTGAAATCTGCCTTAACGTTATCAAATGCAATGTACCAATGAGGGCCACTCAGATGTCGCACTTACGTCGTTACAAGAAAATAATACGTGCACTCGCTCGTAAAAAGCAAAGTATGGGAAAGAAAAAGCGAATTATTGTGCAGAGGTGGATCATTCCTCCCTATCTTGTTTTCAGTTTTGGGACCTTTATTTTCTAGTATAATATAATGAAGAAAATGGTCATGATCCCATATAAAGTGTATGCTTTGCTACAAAATACAAAGTATCAGAATCAGTTCTAGAGCCCTGGAAAAATAGGTTTAAAACAATGGAGAATGAATTGGTGAATCTATTAAACAGCGAAAAGCCCTCTAACGAGAAAAGAATTTTATATCAAGAAGTCATACAGAAATTTCTTCAAGAGTTCGAGGATTATAAGAAACCGGCCGATGTACCCATAGTTATCAGACATAGCTCAGATGATGATTAACGTAGCGCCATAGGCCTGTGGTCGAGACTAAAGACGATCAACCAAAGAACAATGGAGTGAGTCGACAACACCTCGAGCATGTATTAAAAAGTAGTCTACCTCATACATTGAGGAACAAGGGTATAAGTCTTTATAATCTGTTGAGTGAGGTTCCCATTATACAATGGCCCGATACTGGCGAGGTTGTTGTTGAAGGAGCAAAGGTACATGGCTGGAATATTATTGATATCGTACATGATTTGGTGAGAAAGTGGGACAGGCCTTCATCAGCATGATGGGAGCATATTAAAGAGAGACTACAGCAAATAAACATTCCAAAAAAAGCCGAGAGGCAACCAGAGCAGAATAAAAGACTTCGGGAAACATCTCTGAGAGGAAGAAGAAGAGGCCATCCAGCAACGCACAACCCTCCTACCCGCGCGCCTCTAAAATACGCAAATGGCTCACATATAAAGAAAGCGCTCTTACGTTATTTCTAATCCAGCATCTTACTGGGAGGTTAACAGACGGTACAGAGGGGTTTATAATGAGAGAATAGAAAAAAAGGGTGTTGTGAGTTTTTTTGCGTGAGCAGGACGCTTATACTGTACATTTCATAAACCAGTGAGAAGAAGGTGTAAACTGACAAGACAGTAGCCGCCTCGATTGATTCTATTTGGCAGGCTGACTTAACTGACATGCAAAAGTATTCGGTGTATAATGACGGGTATCGATACATACTATTTATAACAGATGTATTCTCTAGATCAGGGGTGGCCAAAACCTCGATCGCGATCTACCAGTAGATCGCAGAGCAATTTCTAGTAGATCGAAGGATGACCAGTAGCTTAGCCAGTGGTGAGATGGAGCCGGTTCGCACCGGTTCGCACGAACCGGTTGTTAAAATTTTGAAGCATTTTAGAACCGGTTGTTAAAAATTGTTACGAAAACAAATATTGTTATCTTAAAACCGAATAATATAAAACGGTGTACAAAATAATAATCTTGAAGCTATTTTGTAATTACTACCTAATTAGTAATAACTAATATACTTAAATATTCTTCATATTTTCTTTTTTTCAAATTTATTCTAAATTTATTTTTTTTATTGTTAAGTACGAGTACAACTCCCAATGACACAATGCATTGCCACTTCTTATGGAGAAAGATACAAAAACTACATACTGTGGCACATCCTTTAAATCAGAACTTTTTATATAGGGAACCGGTTGTTAAGATTTTGGCAGCTCATCACTGAGCTTAGCCTAGCAACAGACACCTTACATTTCACAATACTAACGAGCACACGACCCGACCGCTACTACAAAAAAATTAGCGTTCTTTATGTTATCACCTCCATTATCGGTAGCAACATTTATTTGTTTTATCTTTGTGTTTACCAGTCATTTAACCAAAAATAACAACGTTTAACGTTAATAATTCTGAGAGATATTTAATTATTGTCACAGAAAATGATACCGCTAACTAATTTCTGCCAAAATTTCATACCGCGGTAAGCTGAGCTGTTATGAGCATCACTTAAGTGACGGGTCAGTCATTTGAAATAATCGGTGGTGAAGATCAGTCTCCAGTCCAATTGCATTAACACCGTTAAAATGAGTGATGTACCAAGTGCTGAAAGTGAACTACGTAAGAGTAAAGTCAATGACTTTAAGTTTCAACTTAGTGCTCAGCAGTCTATCTTTACAGGGCCTAGCACAAAATCGAAAGCACCAACGATTGCGTCATTTCGGGTGAGCCGTGTACTTGCGAAACACAAGAAACCTTTTCAGGATGGAGAAATATTCAAAGAAGCATTTACAGAGGCAACAGAGTCGTTGTTTCAGAATTTCAGTAATAAATCGGAAATATTGTCTGCTATTAACCAGCTTCAGCTATCCAGAAATACTGTGATGCGGCGTTGTGAAGTAATGGATGAGAATTTGGTGGAATAACTAAAGAAAGACATATATGACTGCGTGTTCCTTTCACTTCAGTTTGATGACTCAACAGATGTGATCGACACATCACAGTTATGCATTTTTATTAGAATCGTGTTTAAAGATATGACTGCCAAAGAAGAACTGCTTAAAATCCTACCTTTAAGAGGGAAAACTTAAGGTGAGGACATTTTTCATGCATTCAATGAGTTTGTTAACGACACACAATTCCCACTTCACAAGCTTGTGAGCATAACAACTGACGGATCACCTGCTATGACTGGCCGCTCCAATGGGTTCATCGCCCTGTGCAAAAGTGACAGAAGGTTTCTAAACTTCTTTAATTATCATTGCATAATTCACCAACAGGCAATGTGTGGTAAAATGTTGACTATTAAAGAAATTATGGATATTTCCCATAAGATTGTGTATTCTATTCGGGCGAGAAGTCTACAAAGGCGTCTCTTCCGGTCTCAGCTAGAAGAAAATAAAGCAGAACACACTGACCTTTTGTTGCACACTGATGTCAGGTGGCTAAGTAGAGGTAAATTCCTGCAGAGGTTTAGGGATCTCTTACCTGAAATTAAAGACTTTCTGAAGTTAAAGGAACATATTACAAAGAGTTGGAAGACGAAGTATGGCTGTTAGATTTAGCTTTTTTGACTGACACCACTGCTTTTCTAAATCGGCCAAACTTAGAGTTGCAAGGTAAAAACAAAACTATTGTTGAAATGATTACCTCAGTGAATGCTTTTAAACAAAAACTAGAACTGGTATCCTCACAGCTGCAGCGACACCAACTGCGGAACTTCAAAAACATGATGTCAGAGCTGGAAAGTTAGGGGAAAGAAAGCGACCAGTTTGACAGTGCTTGATACGTTGAACAGTTGCAGAATGTTATTACAGACTTCAACAGACGTTCCAAGACTTAGCAACACTAGAACCTGTAGCAACCTTCATGTGCTTCCCATTTGGTGCAAACTTTGACAGTGATGATATTGCATTAAAAATGGCCTTATTGTTTAATGTGGACATATCTGCAATCGAGAATGAAATTTTGACTGCGAAACGACATTCAAATCAAATCCAGGTCTTCAGAAGGAAACTTTTGGCACCTACTTCTTGAAGAAAAGTATCCGAATGTCAGAAAAAGTGCCATGTACTTGACAGCATTTTTTGGATCAACCCACTTTTGTGAGTCAAAGTTCTCACACATGAATATCATCAAATCAGAATATCGAACCACTCTGACAGATGATCACCTGGATGCTTGTTTGAGGCTAGCAATCAGCAGCTACAATCCGGACTACACACGGCTTGCTGATGCCATGCAGTGCAAATCATCACATCAGTAAAGTAAGCTCTTCCTATTCCAGTATACCTAATTTCTAATAAGTTTGGGGTTAAAATTTAATGAAAAATATATCTGTTTACATTTGGCAATATATTTTTATATTCACTTCATTTTATTCTTGGTTATTCTCTCTTGTTTATATATATATATATATATATATATATATATATATATATATATATATATATATATATATATATATATATATATATATATATATATATAAACTGGGCTGGTGGATCGTATAGGGAGAACTTTGGAAAAAGTAGATCCCATCTTAGTAAAGTCTGGCCACCCCTGCTCTAGATACTTGTGGCGAATTCCGCTGAAAATTAAATCGCCTAAAACAGTCACTAAAGGTACAAAGACTATGATTTTAAAGGAGAGTAAGGTACCTGAATATTTTTGTACAGATTTAGGGAAAGAATTTATACTCCGAGCTTTACAGAACATGTTGACGGAGCTTAATATCAGTTATTACACATCCAATTCTATGCATAAAGCATCTTTAGCCGAAAGACTGCAGCGTACCATAAAGGAACGTATACTTCGTTATTTTACGTATAAAAACACATACAGGTGCATAGACATTCTGGAACAGTTGGCTTCATCCTACATTATAGGGCGGGTCATACTATGCATTTTTTTAAAATCAATGGAGAGGGGTGTTCAAATGACATATTTTGGTGTATAGAACACAATTCTGAAGAAAATATTTAATTCTGATAACCCTAACCTACATCATTTTGCAGTTGATTATTATTAAATTGTTGATTATTTTACTATTGTAGTTACCCCAGAATATGTCTTCTCACGTTTTCTATCATGGCTGCTCACGTTATCTCTCATAGAGCATTGTTCTAACTAATTCATATAAACACATATAATGTAATTCATATAATAATAATAATATTTAAATACTCAAATAAAAAGGTGTTAAGAGATTTTTGGCAGATGGTGATGAGGATCTGGAATTGGAGAGAAGTGGTGATGAAGATGAGTTTGTTCCTGAAGTTGAGCTCTTCCCTCAAACTGACCCTGAGCCAGCAGCTTCGGCAAAGGTACAGAAAAACTATGATGAGATTCAAAACATTGCCCTTGCTGTGTGAGGTATGGCATAGGGCTGAGGCGAACTGCAGCGATAGCAACAGCAGCTCTGATTGACGCAGGAATCATCACAGAAGACAATACAAGTAAAGTGATTGATAAGAGCAAGGTCAAGAGAGCACAGAAGAAGTTGATGAGAGAGCTGGGGGAACAGTTCGAGAAGAAGGGCAGGGAGGAGGGGGGGATCTCTTGCATCCTCTTTGATGGGCGGATTGACCTGACCAATGTGATGATGGAAGCTGAGGGCAATGACCAATCTTTTCCCGCAAAGATCAAGGAAGAACACTATAGTGTTGTTAGTGAGCCTGGCAGCTACTATCTGTTCCACTTTACCCCAGAGAAAGCAACTAAAGAGGAGTCACATGCGGAGAAGATTGCTAAGGTCCTGTTTGCATGGCTGAAAGAGAGGGGTTATGATAAGACCTTGTTGGCCATTGGAGGAGACTCAACAAATGTCAACACTGGTGTGAAAGATGGAGTAATGCGGAAGCTGGAGCTGCACCTGGGGAGAAAGCTGGTCTGGTTGGTGTGCAACCTGCACATTGTTGAACTTCCCCTGCGCCATCTCATTGTTGACCTTGATGGCCCTACTCTGTCAGACAAAAAATTATCCGGGCCAATAGGAAAGCTCCTTGATTCTGCTACAGACTTTGATATCAATCCAAACTTCACCCGAATCTCTGTTGGCCCTCCACTGATCAAGCTTCCTGACAAGGTCATTCAAGATCTCTCAACTGATCAACACTATGGCTATAAAATTGTCTGTGCAGTCAGGGATGGAGTACTTCCTGCAGGGCTGACTCTGTTAGAGATAGGACCAGTAAACCACAGCCGCTGGCTCACCACAGCGAACAGACTTCTCAGGCTTGGGTGTCAAAGCACGGACTTAAAGGAAAGAACCTGAAGATTCTGCAATTCATTGTGGAATTCATCATTGGAGTGTATTACCCATGTTGGTTCAACGTGAAGGTCAAGCACTCCTGGATCGAAGGGCCTAGGCACATCCTCTTTCAGCTGGACTGCCTCAAGTCCCAGAGAAAGGAGGTGCTGGATATTGTGATGCCAACTGTGAGAAGATCTGCTTGGTATGCCCACAGTGAAGTCATCCTCCAAACATTACTCTGCTCTGAGGATCAGAAGGAGAGGATTGAAGGGGTGGAGAGAATCCTGGCCATCAAGGCAGAGGGGGACCCGGACACTCAGCTGGGGGACTCCTCTGTTAGGAGAAGAAGGACACCTGACATCAATTGTGATGCTTCCAGCATCGGTGACTTGATCAGCTGGTCAGAAGGTGTGTCAGAGCCACCTCTCACCTGCTCTCTAAGCACCTCAGAGGTGAAAAACTTCATCAACACCCCCATGGAGGTGCGCAACTGGCCTTGCCACACACAAAGCATTGAGAGGGTTGTTAAAATGGTGACTGAGGCTTCTGCTAAGTACTTCTCACAGGAAAAGAGGGATGGAGGGATCAGGGCTCAGGAGACCAGCAGGAAGCTGATGTCCAAGTCTGAGTCAAAGCAGGATTTGTGCAACCTGGCAAAGTTCAAGATGTCAGGAGAATGATCTTTGTAATTATATCCAGTGATATACATGCAGTTCACCTATTAATAAATATATGTAAAGTTGATTTGGCCTTGTCAATATAAATGATTTACCTTATATCTTTTAATATATTATAAAGGGGTTCAAAAGGGTAAAATTGGCAATTTAGAAATACATAATGATGTAGGTTAGAGTTATCCTATCCAAAAAAGAAGCTCATATTTGAATTCCCCATGTACAAACACATAATTTAGACACCCCTGATGGTAGGATTTCCTTCAGATTCATGTTGTCACCTGAGTACGACCCGCCCTAATCCTACAACCGCTCACGCCATCGCATGATTAGTATATCCTCTAACTAGCTTTTAAAAGAGGCCCACATACAGAGCCTGAAGCGAGAAAAGATAGACGCAGAGCATCACCACACTCTGTGCGTTTCAGAATCAATGATTACGTAAGGCTGTCACGAGCGGTGAATAAATTCGTGAAAGGATTTGAGCAAAGGTTGTCTCAGGAGATTTTTAAAGGCCTAAAAACGAAGTGATGATGTATTACACTGAAGATTTGAATGGTGAAGAAGTAGGAGGTGGCCTTTATGCGATTAATTTAGGGAAAAAAGTGTTTAAAATTGAAAAAGTTTTAGGAAGGAAAGGTACAGGTAAGAGAAAGATGTATTTGGTGAAGTGACTAGGGTGCCCTGAAAGCTTCAACTCCTATATAAGAGCTGAAGCAATAATGAAACTTAAATAGCATATAACATGTTACCTAACCACTTCTACGTCACGATGCCCTCTTCTGCCTCTTTGGACTCGCATCTGGACAATACTTTGTCCAAATTTATAAAAGAGCCCCATAGACCCATCGATTTTGGGCGTGAATCATACGAGGTCGGATTGTGTGAATTTCACTTGACCAGCAAACTTTTAAGTATTGAGAAGAAAGGTCGTTTTTATGATTCTTAGAAGGCGCGATGAGTGTTAAAAATTAGGCGTAACTTTAGATGATACTATGCGTTCAGCTTGGAATGTGGAGGTGCAGTACTACAATACAGAAGTAACACTAGGGCTGGGGGATTATTACAAAACCGTGGATATTGTGAGAGACTAAAATGAGAGTCTGAAAAGTTCAAACCTTTGATTTAGTTTTCGAAAGAGTAAACAAAGATAATCAGGAACATTCTTTGTTGTTAAAATCGATGGCTAGAAGAAGTATTAGAGATAATAACTTGTTCAAGGTTATACCTGATGGCAGATATGGCCTAGCCTTCAAATGAGATAATTTTCATGAATTACCATATGACTTGATCAGTTTATTATACCAGCTAAAATTGGAGAATTTGAAAAAGAGCGGCCCTTCCACCCCTGTGTTATGTTTAGAGTGACATTGTGGGACATCACTTTGTTTGGGATAGTCAGGTACGTCTGTTACGCATTGTGCATACTCCCAATCCTAGAGGAAAGAGTTTGAGCATTACATATGATAAACCTCATTAAGTCAAAGTTGCACCTAACCTACTAAGCAGTATTTGAATGTAGTGTATATAAGAAAGATTGAGGGGAAAAGTTTCCATTCGGTAACTGGAGCTTTACCGTGAAGCTTCACTTCGGGAGTGTTGCGACAGAATGACAGAGGCCATTTTCCGTCTACTGTGGGGTGAGGTATCAAAGTGGAAGCGATATCAGGTCAATTTTTTCGGCTACACTGCGCACTACTCTACCCTTACTGAAAAGTGGGTCCAAATAACTTGGAAAGAAGGCCGTACAATCAGGGTTCAACGCTTTTGAAGATATAAAGACAGGTACTAAGCCAAAAGAAGCCACGGGATGAGATCGTGGAAGATGCTAAGAGAAAAATGCAAGGTTGGGGTTTTAGAAGAACGAGAAAGAAAAAAACCAAAGGTTACTATACAGGGAAAAAAGGGTACTGTACGAAGTGGAATAAGAAAAAAGATAACTAAACAGTCAACACATGGTTGAAAACGGAAAAGCGGCTCAAAAAGAAAAAAATAATGTTTGCTCTAAACGTATGAATCCAGACGTGGACTTATTTTTTAAAAACTAATATAAGGTAAATCTGATACAACTGTCTCTCATAGGTGATTGTACAACGAAGTGGAAGGTTGCATTAACGATTGCTATGGCCCATTTTATACGCCCACACAGCTCGGAGTGTTACAAATCCGAATTAACTCTCTATGATGTATCGTCAACGCAAACAAGTATTGTGAAGTCCAAAATCGTTACAATTCATCCTCTCAACGCTATTGGGTCAAAGACTGCTCCTATAGAGTTCTTAATTTCATCGTCAGGGATCCTTTTCTTGACCCTTCAAACGAATTTCTTTACATTAACCGCACATTCGGATGGCACGGATCGTGAAGAGGGTTACGCAGTATACCCTGAAAATAACTTCCTACATACACTAATAAGTGAGTGTGATGTGTGTCTAAACCAGACAAACGTTTCGCCAGGGGCAAGCTAACATCATTATAGAGCAGGGGGTCGGGAACCACAGGCAAGCGTGCCAGATTTGGCACGCGAGGTGGTTGTCCAAGGCACGCCAAGTGATTCCCAAAAAATTTCAATTATAAAATTATATTAAATTATTATATTGAATATTATATATTATATGTTGTATATATTATTATACAGGGTGTCCCTAAATGATTACCCTGATTATAGCATGCTATAACTTTTAAATAAACACTCGTATTCAAAAACAGTTTTAATCATAAGTAGATAAACATACAAAGTTTTGATACATAGTTAATGAACTTAAGCTTCCACATGTGCACCACTAGTGGCAAGTAAAATGTCTAAACGGTATTCACACTCACGCCACACATTTTCCAACATTTGTGGGTTAACTGTTGCAATTGCATCCGTAATGCGTTCTCGCAATGTCCTGATATCTGGAACAACTGTTGCATAAACCAAATCTTTAACATGACTCCAGAGAAAGAAATCCAGCGGGTTAATGTCTGGTGATCTTAGGGGCCATGGGATTGGTCCGGCCCTGCAAATCCATCGATTTGGAAATGTTGCGTCGAGAGTTTCACGAATAACATGCGCCCAATGAGGGGGTGCCCCATCTTGTTGGAAGATGACAGTTGGCTGCCTGTACTGCAGCTGGGGGATAGCATAATTGGTGAGCATATCCAGGTACACAGTTGCGGAAACAGTGTTCTCAGCGAAGAAGAAAGGACAAATTATCTGGTCATGCATTAGTCCACACCAGACTTTGATCTTCGGACTGCCCCGAATATGCTCCCTTACGGCACGTGGGTTTTCCGATCCCCAAATACACACATTGTGTCTGTTGACTCTACCACTAAGATGAAACGTAGCCTCGTCTGAAAAGCAGACACGTAACAAGAAGTCATTATCCTCGTCAATGCTGTTCAAAATGTCAATAGCGAATAGTTCACGTTTTGAACGGTCATCAGGCTACAGTTCTTGAACAATTTGTACCTTGTAGGCGTGTAACTTCAAACGTTTGTGTAACACCTTTTGCATCGTAGACTTTGGTATCTTTAGTTGGCATGAAGCTTGTCTCACCGATTTCCTTGGTGACCGTGTGAAAGCACTGGTTCCTAACTTTTAAATCCTTAGATACGCGTACGCCTAAATCTACTTTTTCGTCAACGCTCGCTAACTCTCTATCATCCATTGTGTACGTGTAATTATTTTTACGAGAACTTATATGCAAATCTTCACATTTGTCTACGTTAAATTGCATCTGCCACTTATCCGTCCACACCATTATCCTATTTACATCGTCTTGGAGCCTATTTCTATCATTCTCGTTAACAACCTTACCCCCTATTTTAGTATCGTCCGCGAATTTTGACACGTTACTTGTCAATCCTACATCTATGTCGTTAATGTAAATTACTAATAGCAATGGGCCTAACACTGAACCCTGTGGGACACCGCTTCCTAAGGGATTCCAAAAACCTTAGCCCTCCCCATTTGCAGCTTACATGTTTACTTATATAGAAATAGCTTTTAGTGGTTATAAAAATATATAAAATTATTTATTGCAGGTATTAAAATTATTCTAGCTGATAAAATTATAATATAATGGCTTCTCAATTAATTGGTGATTCGGAGAGGCAACGTGTGATAGATCGCATACGAGCAATAACATTTCGGGAAGCTCTTGATGCTGGAGCCACCTTTATAAAACGTTCATGGGTTGCCAAAAAGTTGCAAAGTGAGGACTTCGTCAAAAGAAATTGGAATAAAACTTTGGATGAATGTGAAATGGATAAAACCAAATCTAGGCGCCCAAATTTGCCACTCTCTCAGGAAACAAAGGACATCATTGAAAGCGGTACGCGTAAGCGGAAAAACAGCTGTGCTAAACTTTCTAGAGAGATCGAAGTGTTGAGAGGAGAGATCGTTAGTGGTGAGATCATTCGACTGTACCGTCATAGGCAAGGTTTAAAGCCTTGACATGAACTTCCAAAGCCAAGAAAAACTCAACTTAACATCGATGACAGAATGTGGTTTGCCTATTATCTTGAAGATTGGGATGTGGATGATTTCATGCATTTAGCTGTCTCCGTTTAATTTTTTGTTTTCGTAACACGTCGGTCTAACTACGAAAATGAACGAGTGTGGGCCACAACACCAGATGAAATCGATGACAATGAACATTATCGCGAATTATTAAAAAGTCCAAACTGTGTTGGTGTGTTTCTTTTGTTCACTGCAAAGAAGCTCATGTGGGTGCTGAAGCCAAATGGTCAGAGTTGGGATGGACAGTATTTTCGTGATATTATTCTATCCCAGCATGTCATTCCTTTTCTAATAAGCCCAAACAATGTTATGGATGTCGATCAGGTCACACTTCTGCACGATAAGGCCCCCTGCTTTAAGGCATTAGCCACTCAACAGTTGTTGCGGAACCATGAGATCGATTTCTTTGGAAATGAAGAATGGCCAGGAAATTCTCCTGACCTGAACGTCTGTGAACACATTGGATCAGTTATAAAGGACAAGGTTCAATGTCTCTTGTTTCAAGAACCTGCAGCAAATCGATTTTCGAAGGATACAATGACGCAACACATTGAAATTGTTTTAGAAAATTTGGGTAACGATCAAGATCTATTCACGTCACCTTTGGCAAGGTACCCAAAGCGAATTCAGGCTGTCTTGGAAGCCAATGGCGGGAACACCAAGTTTTGTTTCTCATTAAATGCAGGATTAAATTCTCTTTTGTAAGGTATGTTTAGTTTTACTGTACCTCTAATGGTTTAGGCCATGGGCGGGGAGTGGCTAAGGTTTATTGGAGCCCCGTACATCCATCCACCCTGATTCACTACCATTAACAACGACCTTCTGTCTCCTAGCACGAAGCCATTCCTCTAACCTGTTAGCTACCTGACCGCGTATACCGTGCACTTTAACCTTCGCAATTAATCTTCTATGCGGAACTCTATCGAACGCCTTTTTAAAATCTAAATAAATAACGTCAGCCGCTCTATGCCTATCGTACTCGCGCACTATTTCGTTATAAAATTCTAACAAATTAGTTAAACAAGATCTATGGCGTCGAAACCCATGCTGACTACTATTAATCAAATCTCTACTTTCTAAGTGATCGAAGATACGACCCCTAAATACGGATTCCAAAAGTTTACCGACAATTGACGTGAAGCTAATGGGCGTATAATTGCTATCTATTGTGCGGTCGCCTTTTTTAAAAATGGGCGTGACGTTAACTAATTTGAAGTCTTCAGGAATAATCCCCGTTTCGAGTGACTGATTAAAAATCTTCGTTAAGGGGCCTACGATAACATCTTTCAAATCTTTCAAATGTCTGGGATAAAAAGCGTCAGGGCCTGGAGCCTTGCTAACTTTTAGCCTATCGATATAATGCGCAATCTCACCCTCGTAAACAGTTATTTCATCCAAAATAGTCTCGCTACTAAATGGAACGATATCGTCCAAGTCGGGGACATTATTTACGTCTTCTACGGTAAACACTGTCACAAAAATGTTATTGAAAATACCCGCCATCGCCTGAGCGTCAGAAGCCAAAGCGCCTTTAACATCCACTAGAGGGCCTATGTTATCTTTTATCGGCTTACGATTATTGACGTATTCCAAAAAACTTTTTTGGATTATGTTTACTATCCCCAGCTATAAGTATCTCTAAATTACGCTTAGCATTCCGAACTGAACTTTCAACCAGACATATAAGCTCGATATATCTATTAAAGTAAGCTGCCGTGCCATTGCGCTTATTAAGTCTATACGCTCTGTTACGCTCGTTTATGAACTCGCCTATTTCCCTAGTCCACCACATTGGCCTACTATGATTGCTAGCGTGCTTGGGCCTACGAGGAATAAATTCCCTTTCAATATTCATAAAACTTTCTTTAAACGCCTCCCAATGCAAATTTGTGTAATTACCCATAAATAAAATAAGTTATCCCAGTTATCTCATCCTATCCGCAAAACTATCAAAATTGGCCCTACGAAAATCAGGGACTTCTATTACGTTACTATTCTTAGTGTTTTCTATCAACAACTTAAACTTAAAAATTTGATGATCACTAAATCCTAAACTCTCGCCTAATTCTAAACCTTCGGGTATATTTTTGCCGTTCGTCATCACCAAATCTAAAATATTGTCAACGCGCGTTGGTTCGGTAACCATCTGTCGTATAAAATTACCTTCCATGAACTCAGTCAATCTCAAACCCTCCTCATTACCAGTAAAAGTCTCGTAATTAACATTAGGGCAGTTAAAGTCTCCGACAATTATACTATTCCGATTGTCAATAAAGTTACCAAGAAGTGAGTAACATCTAGTATCGGTATCGAGGGGTTGAACGGAGGTCTATAAACAACAACAAAATTAAAACTAATACTACGCGCCCTAACTTCAGCGCACATCGCATTAATTGCTGCCGGAAAAGCTGTATTAACCTCGATAGCCCTAAGGGAATTACGAATGTACAGCAAAACGCCGCCACCAATCTTATGTAACCTATCATTATTAAAGAGTTTAAAACCCGGTATATCAAATTAACCCAACAAGTCCCGAGTCACGGTATTTAACCACGTTTCGGTGATAGGAACTATATCGTAGTTACCGGAATAAATTATCGCCTTAAATTCGTTTAATTTATTTCTAATACTAGAACTAAAGACCTATCTGACCTCGCCTTTAGGGACCTAATTAATTCCCTATATCTCTCCAAAAGGTCAGGCACTCTCGTATCAGGCCTATACGAGTGGTTGCCCTACCATCGTCACCAACATGGAGTGACGGGAGGCAACGTCAATCCTATCCACTTCGTCTCTAACTCTGTCAACCCTGGCCCCTGGGAGACAGACCCTCCTCCTCTTGGTTGGATGCCATTCAACGAACTCTGTGTCCATATGGCGCATTAAAGAGTCCCCAATTAAACTAGTTTCCCCCTCATTCACGTCCCTTTCCATATGGGCGAAAGGGTTCGAAACCTCGAAAGGGGGGATTCCTATCACCTAACGTACGCGGCCTAGCTCCACCCTTAACTTCTCTAAATCCCTCCCCATCTACTAATCTCGGACTAACCTTAACCTTTTCCTCAACTTTATCCAACCTTCCCGATAAGCTACCTGAACTAGAAACTAGGTTACGCACCTCACCCTTCAAATTAACAACTTCTTCAACGTTAGTATTGGTTCGGCTTTCGTCAACCGTAGCCCTACCCCTGCCCTCATCGAGCGTTGCAAGTCTTTCCGTTACCTCACGTACGCTGCGTTTTATGTCAACTATTTCCTCCCTTAAATCACAAAAGAAACAAACTGATCTCTCGGTAGTCGCCATAGGACCGCCTTTATAATCCGCCTTAAAATTTGTATACCACCGGTTTATCCCACACCTAAAACATGACGCTTTCTGCGACGGCATCGCGTGTTAAATTAGTTTATAACCGTCACAAGTATAAGTTAAATTAAGGCGGCACGCTATGAAAACTTCTAAAACGCTAAAAACCACTAATATCACTGGTATGCATATGAAATTTTTTTGTCTGCTCTGAGGGTTTTTTCAACTCATATTATATAATTCGACCATGCTGAATTCGAAAATGACATTGGTTTTCCTCAATCAGGTCAGGTTTTTTCTCTATTGGCCATTTATTATAAGTCCAATTTTATCCCCAAATTTATTGATTTTTTTTAGCTTAAACACTGTAGATACGAGTAATATTATAAGAACACTCGTGAAAAATGAAAACATTGTGTGAATAAATACTTTTATTCATACAATGAATATGGAAAAAAGTGTATTGAGGAAGGAATGAAGTTTTTTTGGCTTTCCGTCTGTGTTTTTCTTCGGGCACGTCTCGCTTCAAACACCAGCAATAGTCCGCCACCATATTGATATCCCAGTTTCCCTGGTACCTCTCTTCCATTATTTTGATATCTTGGTGAAATCGTTCACCCTGTTCCTCACTATAATCCCCGCAATTTTCAGGAAAATAGTCCAAGTGGGACCAAAAAAAGTGCATTTTTATGGACATGCGCGACCCATGAGCTTTGAAAGCTTCCATCAAGTTTTCGACAACGGACTCGTATTCTGGACTTCTACGCTTGCCAAGAAAATCAGTGACAACTGATTTGAATGCCTGCCAGGCATTCTTCTCAGTTGGAGTCATTGCGTTTTCGAACTGAGTATCCTTGATCAAAGTTCGAATTTGAGGACCATCAAAAACCCGAGCATTTAGTTTAGCATCAGATATATGAGGAAATTTACTCTCGAGATATCGGAACGCTGAACCCTCCTTATTCATTGATTTGATGAAATTTTTCATCAAGCCCAGCTTAATATGAAGTGGTGGGAGCAAAATTTTTGTTGGTGGTACAAGGGGCACTGAAACGACATTATGCGACCCAGGTTCAAAATTCTCTCTGGATACCCATTCACGCTGTGCATAGTGCTTCTCATCCGCTCGGCTATCCCATTTGCAGAGGAAACATGGGTATTTCGTGTATCCCCCTTGCATTCCCAATACAAATGCCACAATCTGAAAAAAATGAAAATATTTAAAGAATTTAGAGAATTTGTTCTATCAGATAAAAAAATCTATGCATTGGACTGTATCACTTCTGTGGGGAAGTTAAGTGTTCTTATAAGCTCTCAAATAACCTTTGGAAAACCAACATAGTCAATAGCAATAGTTTACTTATGATATTAGTATTACAGTCAAATCTCCACAGATCCTCCAGTTATGTTGGTCGTATACGAGAGCATTCAGTAAAATTTTCATGTATCGTAGCTCTCAGTAAGTTGTACGGAATGTGCTACAGGGACTGATGCAACCCTATTCCCAATGTTGAGAAGTACTGCTTTCAAACTTCGTTTAGACGAGTCTATAAATAGCCTCCATTCTGATGCGTTATATGGCAGGCCCAAGGATTCGATTAGCCCCTCAACATTGCAGCAGTACACTAAGGAAGAGGTATTTTCGTGCACTGCAAAACACTTGCGGAA